>JBBBDQ010001412.1:7050000-7160000 GCA_037127315.1 Ascarosepion bandense | reverse complement strand
GCTCATCCCTTGTTCCCTGTTTAGGATGTGGTTTCCGGCTTTCTCTTTTCCAATCTTCTCACTTTTTTTTTTCAATTGGAGTAGATAGATCTATCTATCGCCCGGTTCACACTCCACCCATGTCTGTTGAACAGGTTAAGAGGCTCATCCCTTGTTCCCTGTTTAGGATGTGGTTTCCGGCTTTATCTTTTCCAATCTTTTCACTATTACGTAGCCCCCTGCACATCAGTGGCTTTACCGCCTTGCTCGGGGTGATACAATAAAAAAAAAAAAGTCTTAATAAGATCTTACTTGAAGAAATTTTAGAAAACTGCAAATAAATTTTCATTTTACGATAGTTACCGTTCGTATTTTTTGATGGTGTCGCATTTAGATATTCATATTTACTTATAGCTTTTTCAGGGATCCAGAAATTCGTCTGGGGAATATTCGTACAAGGAACACCGAGGATGTGCGTTGTGGTGCAGTGAATATCGGCTCGGAACGAGAAATCGGGGAGCCGATTTCGAATTCCAATTGAATTCCTTGCATTCACTTATGTTCAAATACCCTTGAAAAAGGTATTAATCTGTCTCTTCTCTCCAACTATGGGTTAAATAACACGACGAATTAGGTTCTATAGCCTTGGTTGGCAACTAGTCTACCGCAGAAAATAATGGCAACCTACCGCGGAGAAATATTCTGCTCAGTAAGTTATGTCTTCTTCGAGACATGATCGCCCAAGCGTGTATCATGAATGGCGCTTAACTGACTGATCTAAGGATCACTCGTCTAAAATATTTAAGTCTAAAAATTTTTTTTCACTAGAATTATGGTCGAATTTGTTAGTATTCATATACAAATGATGCATGCCAATAAATACTTGTAAACAGCCTTTGAGATTTGTAAAAAGAAATCACTCGACCGGCGGTTGAAAGCGAGGAAAAATTTACTCACCCCAAAATCATTTTACTCGACCGACTTTATTTTCTTAATAGTTGCTTTACTTAAACACAACGCGAATCAATTTAACGGAAAACAAAAATGAACTTTTAATTAAAATTTCGAACGTGTTAGAAAGGATTTTTTAAAAAAATAATAACAACAAAATTTGATCTTTCCTCTTAATAATAGTATAAGCATTTTGATGATAAAACTGTTTTTATTCAGCATGAGCGCTTTTAACATCATGATATGCTGTGTTGTCTTTTTGGCAATTCAGTGGAGGTACCTAAATTCGTAGTTTCTTTCTTCTGTTCGGCTAAAACCTCTATCTCATAGATGATAAAAAATAACAAATCTGATTTTTTCAACAATTTTCTATAAAAAAAATTACTTACTTGTATTATACAAGTAAGTAATTTTTTTTATACATGTTGTATAATTTGTTTTTCGGTGCGTGGTTGAAAGAAATATGTGTATTTTTCTTTTTTTCTTTCAAATGTTCGTTTTTACTTTCCGTAAGCGGGGAGCAAATATCGGATAATATTTTTCTAAATGAGTTTCTAAAAATCTGTGAGCAATCTGGATGGCAGAGACATTTTGGCTTCACTTTGGAAGCGTTAATTAAACGAATGTTTACACTGACCGGGACGATAAAAGCCAAGAGTTCAATAATGTCATTGTAAGTCATTCTAAGTAACTTGTGAATCTTCAATCGCATACTTTTGGTCTGTAAAAGGAATCAGATTTTCTCTTATTTTTAATCGACCGCGGGCGAGTAAAGCAATAAACTTTAATCGCCCAATTAATTTTTTAATCGTTTGAGTCGATCGGGTGAATGAAATTCCAAAGGCTGCTTGTAAACGACATGTATCATCAGTAATTAATGTTGCTACAAGTATCTTAAATATTCTGTATTATACTGAATATCAATAAAATTGTGTATTTTGTATGTGAATAAAGATGTTAATTTATTAAAAAATATTATTATAGACCAATAGTCGTTAAATGGGATATTCCATAGAACAGTGTTCTTAGACTAGTACTTCTTAAACAAATGTTCGTGAACCGGTTTCTTTCGACCAATATTTTTAGACGAATGTTCCTTGGACCAATATTTTTAGAATCATGTTCCTTAGACCAATATTCTTCAGACGAATGTTGCTTAGACCAATATTTTTAGACGAATGTTCCTAAATCCGCTGTTTTCTTCGTATCGGAAACAATATACATTAGCATTCGACAATATTTCGTATTATAGTAATGTTTTATTTTCGTGGACACACATGTTTAATTAATCACTAGTAAGAAAAAAAAATGACGCGGACAGCTACCCAGGAATGCGCTTAAATATAATAATAAAGGCAATTATAGGCACTATATTGCCTATGTAGTGGTGTGGTGTGATGTGGTTCTCAAAATAATTTTAAAAAAATCAGAGAGCCGAGTTCGAATTCCAGTCAGGTGGGTTACTTTCACTTACGAGCAAATAGCCTGGGAAAAAAGGTATGATTCCAGCTGTTTTCACCCGTCAGCTAGAGGGAGGAATAGCAGAACAGACTGGGTCCTATAGCCTAGTTTGGTAACCAGCCTACCGCCAAAAGAAACGACAAATGAGTGCAGTAAATCTTCTGCCCAGTTAGTCATGAAATGAAACGCGTGCACGCATATATATGAGGTCTTATTGAAAAGTACCGGGGCTGTATTTTATTTATATGTTTACTCCATTCTTACACATAACCAGCCAACCAAGGAACTGACTCATAATTGTTAGAAAACTAGATTTGCTTAAAATAACACTATAATACACAAAATAATGTTTATTTAAAAATTCCAATAGCCTGCGTGTTTATGATTATATATATATATATATATAAGTTGAATATATTGATCGAAAATTGAAAAAAAAATTTAAAAATTTTCCTTTACTTTTTAAAAAGTTTTTTTAAAATCATTCGTCTTTAAAAAATCGCTGAAGAAGCTTATTAAAGTGAAACATGTTAGATTAAAGACACTTTTTCTAACCTGTTCTTTACTTATTCTCTCTCTCTCTCTCTATATATATATATATATTAAATTAAACAATATATATATATATATATTAAACAATATATATATATATATATATATATATATATATATAGTGTATCGAGGCAGCAAAAATAACACATTACATTGCATTTGAATACATGGTTCTGTTGTCATTTCGCGCTATTACGCGGTGTGACGTCATAGAACCGCATTGCAAATTTGCGAACTGCGTTTGTTATTTTTGGTAACTGTTGCCGTTGCCTAGCGGAGTTTTATGTCAACACAAATTAAAATTGTCGGTGATGGTGGATGTTATTGTATTACCGTCTTAATAACCTCTCTGAAGATGGCTCATGTGAGCCGAAAGCTTAGAACCAACTTAATAAAAAATTATCGAAATGTTGGAGAATTTTTGTCTTTATTTTCAACTGAAATTCAAGCCAAAATACGACGTTTAGAACGGCTCATGATTAAGCATAATAGACATTCATTGTCTCTTATATTTAACAGTATATGTTTAGAATATGTATAGTCATCCGCAAACAGATCTGTTTCGCAGCTCATCAGTACGGTTAAACTCCGATTGCTACACAACCCAGGCTCGAAACCCGACCGATTTGGCGTCAGTCGGCGACTCTACCCCTGGGTCACGGGGCGTTAGGTGGAAGAAGGAAGTCTTTTTAGCGCATATCATATTATGCGCCCAATAGTTAGAGTGCTCAAATTTCATTTTTACTCAAATGAGCGATGCGTACTTATATATATATATATATATATATATATATATATATATATATATATATATATATAATTAAAGTGGAGAAACTTTTCATTTAACTGAGCGGTGTTATTTCAGTCATGCCGAAGTTTCGTTAGGGCATTATTGTAATGTCTTCACTCTTCAGGATCATTCGGTTTTTCAGAGATTCCATTAACGCTTTATCCTTACCTCGATATAGAGCAATTTATGATAAAAAAAAATCCTCCTTTTATGTTAAAGTTCCTGTTGTGCGATATTGAAAGGTTGATACTATGGTAGCTTAAATGACTGAAATCACTGAAATCACTGATCTTTCTAATTTTTATATTTGGAAGCTCTTAATGTTAAATAAATATTATGTTATTGTGGCACAGTGGATATCGGCTCGGAACGAGAAACCGGGGGAGCCGAGTTCGAATTCCAGTTGAATCCATTGTATTCACTTACGCGCAAATACCCTTGGGAAAGGTGTTAATCCGTCTATTCCTTCCAGTTATGGGTTAAATAGCAGGACAGATTGGGTTCTGTAGCCTTGGTTGGCAACCAGTCTACCGCAGAAAGCAATGGCAACCTACTGCGGGATAATCTTCTGCCCAATCAGTCATGTCACTTTCGAGACATGATCGCCCAAGCGTGTATCACCTATGGCACTTAACTGACTGACATTTTAATATAACTGTTTACTGGTCTAACTAGACACTGAACAATTTTTTTATCATTTCACCCCAAGCAAGGCGAGTTCGCCACTAGTGCGCACAGGGTTACAGTGAGAGAAAAGCTACGTACAGAGGATATTGAAGAAAGGATAAAAGATGAACGTGATTCAAGAAGATAGAAGACTGGAATTGACATTGCATTTAAACTTTTGAAAATTGTAGTTTTCAGGGAAGGAAGCAAACGGAAGGGAGATCCACAGGCGGGAAATGTCAGAAAATAAATGTCAGAAATGTCAGAAAAGAAATGTCAGAAATGTCAGAAAAGAAATGTCAGAAAAGAAATGTCAGAAATGTCAGAAATGTCAGAAAAGAAATTATTGAAGTAGAAGTAGCGGTTGCATGTAACCGTTTCAGTGGTAAAAAGGTAGGACTTAGATGTTAATATAGTAACACGCTTAAATTTATGTGGTCAGGGAAGCAAGAAACAAAAAGCTCATCAGAGCAGTTGAAAATATTTGTAGAAAAGACGAAGAGGAACCACGTCACGTCGGTGTAAAAGTGACTGAAGTCGAGATGCTTTCAGAATTGATTACATTTCAAATCCTCCTTTGTATTTTTTCGAGAACCTCGAGATAAATAGCTGGAGCACCCGGCCAGATATGGCAACAGTAGTAAATACACGAACGAATGGTAGATTTATAAATGTGCAAGATGGACACTGACGAGAACCTCGAGATGAATAGCACGAGCACCCGACCAGATATGGTAACATTATTCAATGGACGGACGAATGGTAGATTTATAAATGTGCCAGATGGATTCTGCCGAGAACCTCAAGATGAATGGCAGGAGCACCCGACCAGATATGGCAACAGTATTCAATGCATGAACGAATGGTAGATTTATAAATGTGTAAGATGGATTCTGACGAGAACCTCGAGATGAATAGCAGGAGCACCCGACCAGATATGGCAACAGTATTCAATGCACGAAGGAATGGTAGATTTATAAATGTGCCAGATGAATTCTGACGAGAACCTCCAGATGAATAGCAGGAGCACCCGACCAGATATAGCAACAGTATTCAATGCACGGACGAATAGTAGATTTATAAATGTGCAAGATGGATTTTTTTTTTAAATCATGTTACCCAGAGCAAGGCGGTAACGCCACTGATGTGCAGGGAGGCTACGTAAAAGATTGGAAAAGAGAAAACCGGAAACCACATCCCAAACAGGGAACAAGGGATGAGCCTCTTCACCTGTTCAATAGACGTGGGTGGAGTGTGAACCGGGCGATAGTTTAGTCTATCTACTCCAATTGAAAACAAAAACAAAAACAAAAAAACAAAAAAAAAAACAGAGTGATAAGATTGGAAAAGAGAAAACCGGAAACGACATCCTAAACAGGGAACAAGGGATGAGCCTCTACACCTGTTCAATAGACGTGGGTGGAGTGTGAACCAGGCGATAGTTTAGTCTATCTACTCCAATTGATAAAAAAAAAAAGAGTGATAAGATTGGCTCTCTCTAATTTTTCCAGAAAATAAGTTTCTCAAATCCAGTAGCTGTTATCACTCTTTTTAGTATTGAGTGGGATTTCCTTCCTAATCTTCTTTCCAATATTGATATTAGCTGTTTCCTTATAAGATAACATTTGGCATTCATTGACCGAGCAGCCAGTACTGTTCTGGCGAGAATCTCGAGATGAATAGCAGAAGCACCTGACAAGATATGGCAACAGTAATCAATACACGGACGAATGGTAGATTTATAAATGTGCAAGATGGATTCTGACAAGAGACCCAACTTTCCTAGCAGTAGATGCAGCTATTTATTCGATGTAGTTGTTTCACTACAAGTCGGCTTAAAAAGTGAGACGAAGGAGGCGCAGTGTGTTGCCCTCAAGAAGACTAGCAATAGTCATGATTATAGCAGACAGGAAAGTTTGTCAAAGGTGGTTAAAGAGAGCAGTCTATTTTAGCGGTATTAAAATTTTCAAGCCATTTCTTGTCCCATTTAATAACTGATTAGAGGTTCTGTTCAAGAGCAGTTGCCAGGTTTACTTTGTCAGTCTTGGCATATTTCTTACTGAAACCGGAGTAAACGGTGGTGTTATATGCATAAATGCCTACTTGCAACTAATGACATCAAGAAGATCATTGATGAAGATCAGAAACAGTGTAAGACCTTGGATAGAACCATGACGGTCACTCGCGTACGTGTGAAATGATCTTGAAGCGTGCCCTTTCAAAATGACCTTCATTCACGATTTGATAGGACCGTTTGGATAAAACCAAACTACCTTCCAGCAATACAGTAGTCTTGGAGCTTGCGTAGAAGGCCAGCACGCCAAACCAAATATTATCAGTGTTGTTGAATGTTTATTTTTTTATCTGTTTATATATACGATATATAGTCATGTATTAGCCTACTTCATTTGTAGTTCAAATCCTGAAATAATTTGTGAAAAAGCTGATTTTTTTATATGGATCGTGTTCCACGCAATCTCAACTACTAATCAATACTTGTAGGCTTACCGTAGTCAAATATTACAGTACTAGCCAGCATCCTGAATATATTTTATACCAATTAAATAGTCTTCATTATTCTGTATATATATATATATATATATATATATATATATATAGTTTTTTTTTTATACAAAGCTACCTCGATATGGTTAGAATTTTTTTGTTTTCATTCATGTCTCAGTACGGTCCGTTTATTCCCTCCAATTGTGGGTTAAATAACAGGACAGATTGGTTTCTATAGCCTTGGCTGGAACCAGTCTACCACATATAGCAATGACAATCTACTGCGGAATAATCTTCTGCCCAGTCAGTCAAGTCACTTTGGAGACCTGATCACCCAAAGTGTGTATCACGTATGGCACTTAACTGACTGACTCAATACGGTAGTTCCTTTAGCAATTTTACGATGTAAACACGTGCGATAGAAGATGAACCAAAATGGGAGAAAGGAAAAAAAAAACATTGGTAATTTTTTATTTATTTAAGGAATTTGTATATTTTAAGCGACACACATAGTGAATGGCGTTCCCCACATAATGAATAAATAACAAAAAAAGAATCTAGTCTACGGTTGGCAGACCAAAATGCTTAAGGTTAGCCAAAGGTACTGTGAAAATATAGGCCTACCCAGGTAGGTTATGGTCACTGCAACAACCAAAATAAACAATCTATCTATTGGTGACCATCTAAAGGAGCCTGCCTGTAATGTTGAGGTTAGCCAAACGTACTGTGAGAATGGTGATTTTCTAAGCGCAGTTTCGATGTGGAACAAGGCAGAAAGTATAGCGAGGATCGAACGCAATACTTAATTGTAACGATTCTAGTGAGACAAGATTGCTAACCATTACACCAGTGAGAATGTAAGCCTACCCAGGTATGGTATGATCACTGTAACAACAAAAATAAAACATCTAGCTACGGATAGCAATCTAAATGAGCTTACTTGTAGCGTTAAGGTTAGCCACAGGTATTGTGAGAATATAAGCCTACCCAGGTAGGTTATGGTCACTATAACAACCAAAATAAAAAATCTAGCGACGGGTAGCAAGCTAAAGAGATGTTACTGTACCGTTAGGGCTAGCCAGACGTACCAGGAGAATATAGCCCTACCCAGGTAGGTTATAGTAACTTTAACAATCAAAAGATCTAGCTACAGGTGGCAGGATGAAACAGCTTACCTGTAGCATTAAGAATAGCCAAAGCTACTGTGAGATTGGAGACCGACCCAGGTAGCTTATGGTCACTGTACCAAGCAAAATAAGGAATCTAGCTACGGGTGGCCGGATAAAGAAGCTTATCTGTAGCGTTAAGGCAAACAAAATATATTAAGAGAAGTTAGGCCTATCCAGGTAGGTTATGGTTACTGTAACCACAGAAATAAAGCATCTTGGGTACGGCTGGCAGGTTAAAGAAACTTGTACCGTTAGAGTTAGACAAATGTACCAGAAGAATGTAGGCTTAACTAGGTAAGTTATAGTCACTGTAAAAACCAAAATAAGAATTTAGCCACTGGTGGTAGGCTAAAGGATGTTACCTAAACAAGTTGTTATTAGCCAAATGTATTGTGAGAATGGAGGCCTACCCAGGCAGATTATGGTCACTGTAACAGTAAGAATAAATAATCTAGCTACGAGTTTTTTTGTTTTTTTTTAATCATATCACCCCAAGCAAGGCGGTAATGCCACTGATGTGCAGGGGGCTACATAGGAGTGAAAAGATTGGAAAAGAGAAAACTGGAAACCGCATCCTAAACAGGAAACAAGGGATGAGCCTCTTCACCTGTTCAATAGACATGGGTGGAGTGTGAACCGGGCGATAGTTTAGTCTATCTACTCCAATTGAAAAAAAAAAAAGTGAGAAGATTGGAAAAGAGAAAACCAGAAACCGCATCCTAAACAGGAAACAAGGGATGAGCCTCTTCACCTGTTCAATAGACGTGGGTGGAGTGTGAACCGGGCGATAGTTTAGTCTATCTACTCCAATTTACCTGTAGCGTGAAGGTTAGCCAAAGCTATTGAGAGAAGTTAGGCGTAACCAGGTAGGATATGATCACTGCAATAACAGAAATAAAGCATTTAAGTTACGGGTGGCAGGCTAAAGAAACTTTGAGGTACAGTTAGGGTTAGCCAAATGTACCAGGAAAAATTAGGTTTTCTCAGGTAGGTTATGGTCACCGTAAAAACCAAAATAAAGGATCTAGCTACGGGTGGCAGTCTAAAGGTTCCTGTAACGTTAAGGTTAGCTAAATGTTCTAATAGAAATTAGGCCTACCCAGGTAGTTTATGTTCACTATAGCAACAGGAATAAAGAATATGGGCTACTTGTGGCAGACTAAGGGAACTTTGCTGTACCATCAGGGTTCGCGAAATGCACCAAAAGAATGCTAAGACATGTTCAGACATGCTTTGTGCCCAGTTACTTCGTAGGCGAGGACTGGGTAATCTTTAACCATTGGCCCGAGCGTCCGCACCCGAGTTCCCCTCATAAAAACTGACCTTGTGTCACAACTCGCTCCAGTCGAAGAGAAGGGTATATAAAAAGTGATCATCCAACGTTTTTTTGGATAATTTTAGAATTCAAAACAGGATGTTTAAAATAAGGGATGAGTTAGTCAAAACTATGAAATAATATTATACATACTTCCATCTGGGTTTGCATTAGCACAAAATGTATTTTTTAATGTGTATCCGAACTTTATATAAAACCTTTCATTTAGCAACTTTTTTTATTCTGGAAAACTTTTCTCCTTGGCACAATCAGCAGACATCACCACCATTGCAAGGTTCGGCATTTCTTAATATACACCAAGTTACATAGGGATCTTTGTCATTTTTTCTTTTGGTTTTTATATGTATTTAGTTAATGAACAACGCCGGACGGTAGCGAAAGATTCAAACCATAGTAGCGTAATCGGCCGATCCTCCTTATTTTAATATGGATAAAGATATAGATATAGAGAAATATAAGATTTTTTAAAAATATATCTCACACGGGTAAAAATATAGAAAGTGAAACTGGAGTATTTAAGAATATTTATTTAGAGTAACGCTACTGGTTTCAATCCTAAATTGAGATGGCGTGTAATAATATATTATTATATATCTGGCATCGCAGATGCATTTTCGACTTCTTTTTCCTATATATATATATATATATATATATATATATGCTCTAACACACTTACGTACACACACACGCAAGCACACAGTAAAATAATTGATAGCAACAACAGCAGCCAGCCAGGAATGACCATTCCTTGAAAGGCACGGACTCACTCGGACAGGCACACGTTCCTCTGTCATTCTGAAGATGAGATTTTGATCTCGAAATATTAATGTATAATAAATAGGTAATACCCAAAAACTTATTTACCTTCTTTTATTTTAATAAACGCACTGTGACAGCCTTCTAGACCTAACCATATACCTAATATACACAATGCTTCAAGCAAATTACAAAACAAAACTTTACTATATATATATATATATATATATATATATATATATATACTAAAGTTTTGTAATTTGCTTGATATATATATATATATATCAGAGAGAGAGAGAGCGAAAGCAAGAGGAAGGGAGAATTAGTGTGTGAGTGGTCTATGGTGTGAAAAATATGGTAGTAATGTTTGTGTTTACACTTCAAACATCATGGGATGGACTTGGCAGAAACAGGATGTCGTTGACAGAATAACCGAAACAAGAACATCATTTTCTACCATATTTACTCGTCATCATCACGTTCGGGACACGTGGTCGGTAAAAACATATCCTAGACACATTCACACGTACACGTATATGAGAGAAAAAAAGAAGATACTATTGAGTTAAAGTTGTTTAGTCGAATTTTATTGGGAGAACTACAAGTGAGACCTTGTTACAAATTAAATACATTATTAGCAAGATAATACAAGAGCTCAAAGTAGATATTTATTTGCACACACACACACACACACACACACACACACACACATATATATATATATATATATATATATATATATATATATATATATATATTGTTTCACCCTAAAGCAAAGCAATACTGCTACTTCTCTGATTCCATACGCCTATGGCTTAGGGGTTACCGACTCCGATTGACAAATAATCGGTCGAGTTTCAATCCCGGCCAGAAGCAAGTGGATGTCTAGGTACACTGATGAGCTGTGATACAGCAAAACAAGCTTGTATGTGGCTGACGAATATATTATGCTCTCATTACCATTGAATTCTCTAGAGAGGAAAATTAAAAAAAAAAAATTACCACTTTCTCAATTTATGCATTACTCTTCAGCAATGAATTGAGTTCTTTCGATGACTGGGGTGTGTATACAACGCTTATATACAACACGCTAAAATTTCCCCTCTCTGATTCCATACGCCTATAGCTTAGGGGTTAGCGACACCAAATCGGTCGAGTTTCGATACCGGCCAGAAGCAAGTGGATGTCTAGCTGATGAGCTGTGATACAGCGTAACAGGCTTGTATGTGAATGACGAATATATATATATATATATATATATATATATATATATATATATCGAGGCAGCAAGTAATTTTCTAAACATATTCTATTAAATATAAGAGACAATGAATGTCTATTATGTTTAATCATGAGCCGTTCTAAACGTCGTATTTTTGCTTTAATTTCAGTTGAAAATAAAGACAAAAATTCTCCAACATTTGGATAATTATTTATTGGCTTTCTTCTAAGCTTTCGGCTCACATGAGCCATCTTCAGAGAGGTAGTTTAAACTGAAATATTATAAAATCCACCATCACCGACGATTTTATTTTGTGTTGACATAAAACTCCGCTTGGCAACGGCAATAGTTACCAAAAATAATAAACGCAGTTCTTAAGTTTGCGATGCGGTTTTATGACGTCACACCGCGGGATAGCGCGAAATGACAACAAAACTATGTAGTCAAATGCAATATAATATGTTATTTCCTGTTTTAAAGTTGATTTTATTGAGTGTTGGTTGTTTTGATTTGATGTACATGGCTTCCAATATCTGCAGGTTCCTCTTACTGTGTGTATGAGTAAGGATCACCGTATTGTTGACCAAAATCTGTCTGATATTACCTACATGTTTATGTTTTTCAGAGAAATGTTGTTTAATAGTACTCTGATCAGAAAGATGACATGTAAGTCTACGGGAGAGCGTGGTTGTAGTAAAACCAATATATGTACTAGGTTTTTGATTAGTATCAGAGATGCAATCTCTGAATGGGCATGTAAATTGGTACACTACATTGGTTTTTTGTAAAGAATTTAGTTTAGTGCTTGTTGAGTTATTATAGACTATGAGGTCAATTGTTTTAAACTTTTTATAATATATAATGAGTTTAATTTGATTATTACTTTCGACTGGTTTAACATTTCTACGTATTATGTTTTGAGAGTTTTTTCATCTTGTTTATAATTATTATGTATTTGGTTGCAATAGTATAAGTTAATAGTGTTATGTTTATTTTGATGTAAACCATTATTATTAATATTATCATTATTGTTAGAGCTATTGTTAATTTTGTTGAGATACATTTTAATTTGTTGATCAATAACGGAGTTAGGAAATCCATTATTGACTAGTGTTTGCTTAATGTTGTGTAATTCTTTATAAAATATAGATTTGGAAGAAGATATCATTTGTGTGCGTTGAAGTAAGTTTTTTATAACAGCTAACTTATATCGTTGGGGGCATTCACTATTATAATTAAGAAGACACGAATTTATGCTAGTTGGTTTCCTATATAGAGAAGTAGTAAATTTATGTGTGCTAGAATCAATGAATACATCAAGAAATGGGAGTTTATTATTAATATTAAGTTCTAATGTAAATTTGAGGACGGAGTGACTTTCAAATTTGTTTTTAAGATATTTAATTTGATCGATATTCTTAGCTAAAACAAAGATGTCATCTATGTATCTTACATATATAGAGGGTTTATTGTTGTCATTAATTATTTTATTTTCTAGATTTGCCATATAATAATTAGAAAAGAGGGGACCTAAAGGAGATCCCATCGCAATACCATCTATTTGTGTATAAATATTGCCTAGGGGATCGTGAAAGGGTACTTGTGTGGTGCATGCTAATAATAGTTTTTTTTAATATAGTGAGTTTAATATTGATTGATGGGAGAGTAGCATGGTTGTATACATCACGGATAATGATGTCAATTGTTTCCTGGACGTGAACATTTGTGAATAACTTTTGGACATCCAAAGATGCAATCATTTGATTATTAGGTTTTACGGAATGGAGAATATGTAAAAATTCATCCGTGGAGTTAATACTATATTTACCAGGAAGATAGGGAGTAATTAGTTTGTTAAGTGTTTTGGAAAGGTTATATATTGGTGTGGGTATTTGAGAAATGATAGGTCGGAGGGGATGATCTTTTTTATGGATTTTTACATTTCCATAAAGGTAGCCGGGCTGATAATCACCTATAATCTTTTGAAGTTTATAGGATCCTATTTCAGCATTGTTTGCAGTAATAAGTTTATTAATATGTTTTTTAAGTTGGGCTGTGGTATTACGAGCTAATTTTTTAAATTTATTGTGATCGTCGAGAATGGCCTGTAATTTGGAGTGATATTCCTGTCTGTTTAAAATAACAAATGTATTGGTTTTATCGGCACGTCGGATAACAATATTTTTGTTATTTTTGAAATGTGTGGCTGCTTTTATGAGAGGCATATTTATAATATCATTAGGATTTTTATGGTAACGGTGTTTGATTGATTCAGCTTTGAATAATTCTTTTAAGCCTACCTGTGTAGTAATATGGTTGTCCTGTTCGAGTTGAAGTATTTGTTGGTATAAAGCTTCAATTTCCATTTGTTTAAACATTGAATTAGGTTTCTGTGCGACATGAAAATTTGGTCCGAGATTAAGGAATTCTATTTCATCGGATTACCAACTTACTCCAGATGAAATAGAATTCCTTAATCTCGGACTAAATTTTCATGTCGCACAGAAACCAATGTAGTGTACCAATTTACATGCCCATTCAGAGATTGCATCTCTGATACTAATCAAAAACCTAGTACATATATTGGTTTTACTACAACCACGCTCTCCCGTAGACTTACATGTCATCTTTCTGATCAGAGTACTATTAAACAACATTTCTCTGAAAAACATAAACATGTAGGTAATATCAGACAGATTTTGGTCAACAATACGGTGATCCTTACTCATACACACAGTAAGAGGAACCTGCAGATATTGGAAGCCATGTACATCAAATCAAAACAACCAACACTCAATAAAATCAACTTTAAAACAGGAAATAACATATTATATTGCATTTGACTACATAGTTTTGTTGTCATTTCGCGCTATCCCGCGGTGTGACGTCATAAAACCGCATCGCAAACTTAAGAACTGCGTTTATTATTTTTGGTAACTATTGCCGTTGCCAAGCGGAGTTTTATGTCAACACAAAATAAAATCGTCGGTGATGGTGGATTTTATAATATTTCAGTTTAAACTACCTCTCTGAAGATGGCTCATGTGAGCCGAAAGCTTAGAAGAAAGCCAATAAATAATTATCCAAATGTTGGAGAATTTTTGTCTTTATTTTCAACTGAAATTAAAGCAAAAATACGACGTTTAGAACGGCTCATGATTAAACATAATAGACATTCATTGTCTCTTATATTTAATAGAATATATATATATATATATATATATATATATATATATATATATATATTCTCTGTTGTAAAGGAGTTATTACGCGACCTAGGTTTCTACCATGTAGTGTCTTCAGGCAATTTTTAAACTGATAGATAAACACTTTCCAAAAAGCCCAGAACTAAACAAAATTTTCAATAGAAACACAATCAAGCTAAGTTATAGTTGTAGTAGTAATTTAGAAAGTTTCCTAAATAAAACGCCAGAAATTTACATCGCATTGTACAAAACAATATCACTAATAAAGAATGCAACAGCAGGGACAAAAATAAATGCCCACTTTAAGGACTTTGTAATACAAAAGAAGTCATTTACAAGGCAAAAGTACATGGCTTAAATGGTCAAAATAAAATATATTTGGGACCAACCAAAGACATCTTTAAGACCAGATGGTTCAATCACAAGTTTTCATTCAAAAAACAAAACTTAAAAAAGTGTACAAAATTGGCTAGCCACGTGTGGAAATTGAAATTAAAATATGGAAAATACCCAGACATAACGTAGAGTATAGTGAAAACAGCCAAGCCTTACAATGGTTGCAAAATTGTAGACTGTACCAGGAAGAAAAGTTAGCGATTATGCTATTCCCAAACAAAAATGAATTATTAAATGAAAGAACAGAAATTATGACTAAGTGTAAATTGCTAGATTTCATTAGAACGTAAAAACTATCCAAAATGGAATCTTTTTATATGTTGCGATGTCATAGTCATGCACATCTTGTGGACATCTACAACAACATTCCTGTCTACGTTCAAAATATAAAAAAATAATGATCAATAATGCAACTATTCTACACCAAGAAAACAACAAAAGCAAACTACAGATTTTAGAGGCAATATTCATTAAAATACTTAAGCCGTCAATTAATAGAATCAGCTGTGAATACTGTAAAAAATCAGCTATGAATACTCTAAAATGTTTGTAAAAAGAACAGTTTTTTCATGATTTAACAGACTCTTTTGATTGTAATACGCGAAAGATTATCCATGAGTATGAAGGGATTTTATTAAAAATAAGCAAACATTGTTTTCAATTTATTTAACTGACCTGTTTAAAAGAAAATTTGCTGCCTAAATACAAATATATATATATATATATATATATATATATATATATATATATATATATATAAATTAAAAAAGGATTAATTCAATGGTGTTGGATGACCATTTCGATATGAAAATCCCCACGGGGGATAACACATCACCTCAGCAACAGAAAAATCCTTTCAGAAACTCGAAATCTCGAAACTCGATTTTTTCTGTTGCTGAGGTGATGTGTTATCCCCCGTGGGGATTTTCATATCGAAATGGTCATCCAACATCATTGAATTAATCCTTTTTTAATTTATATTTGCTCTGTAATATTTTATTACATGGAGCTCTCTTCCTGTATCGTTTTTAATATTAAAATAAAATTTTTAATATTAATTAGGATCGGGTTTTTGGAATTTACCTTCCTGCTTTTTCCACTTGGATTAAAGTATCTGAATTATATATATATATATATATATATATATATATATATATATATATATATATATTAATCGTTTCACCCTCAAGCAAGACAATACTGCTACTAGAGCGTGTGGTGGGTACCTAAGACTAGAGTGAAAGGTTACACAAGAAGAAAGAGAAGAGAAAGAGGAACCAGTTACAGTGGATATCAGAGAATGGTAAAGAAAAGGATGAAAATAATGATGTAAAGAGAGTGGCCTGAGAATAGAGTGAATCGGAAGAACAAGATACCAGAGGCGTCGAGGAAAGGATGTAAGTCACGGGAATAAGAGATGGCAATTGACGTTGCATTTAAACTCTTGGAGATTGTAGCTATCAGGGACGCAACTATACAGAAGGGAGTTCCACAGACGGGAAATGCGAGAAAAGAAGCTGAGGAGTAGAACTGGCGGTTGAAGTTGGTTGTTGTGACTGTGAAAATATCTGTAGAAAAGGAAGCCACATGTCATTAGTGAGAAAGTGACTGGAGTTGAGCTGATTAGCATCGAACAATTTGCTGAAAACTGGTAGGAGGCTGATAGGGCGATAATTAGCAGGGCCCGAGGATTCTTCAGAGTTCTTAAGTACCACAGAAGAGGACTTCTTTCTTTCTTTTTAATCATATCACCCCAAGCAAGGCGAAAACGCCACTGATGCGCAGGGGGCTACGTAAGAGTGAAAAGATTGGAAAAGAAAAACAACCGGAAACCACATCCTAAACAGGAAACAAGGGATGAGCCTCTTCACCTGTTCAATAGACGTGGGTGGAGTGTGAACTGGGCGATAGTTTAGTCTATCTACTCCAACATTAAGGCAGTTTGGAAAATAGGAAGCAGAGAGGCAGTAATATATATATATATATATATATATATATGTGTGTGTGTGTGTGTGTGTGTGTGTGCGTGTGTGTGTGTGTGTGTAAGCTTAACAGCATTATTATTGAAAGAAGAAAAAATCAAAATACGCGAGAGTGGGGACGAGAAGTATTAAGTATTGAAAGTCATACATTCAATGATAATGAAATGCTATAATAAATGACAATGGCCTATAAATGATAATGCTATTAAGCTTATCAGACGATATGAAAAAAATTTACATAAAATAAATAAATTAAAATAAAATAAAATAAAATAAATCGACAAAACTTTTGATAAACATGCATCATTATATATATATATATATATATATATATATATATATATATATATATAGCTGTGTGTGTGTGTGTGTGTGTGTGTGTGTGTGTGTGTGTCTTAAAAAATAAGGACATTTTGTTGCAAATTATCATTCTTTTGTTTTGCTTGATTTAAATGTTCCAGAGAATTTTTATAAAGATTAAATATTTTCAAGATTTTGGGGCTTTAACACGGGCCTGTTTCGGCATCATATTCAAAAGGACAGCCTTTGTCAATCTTTGCTACAAGAAAAAGTGGCTGATTTCTCTCGAATGTCACCTCAAGAATTATTGGAGATCAGAGAAAAAGCTGTGTGTACGCACGAAATGCATACCCGAAATCTTGAAAATATTCATAAAAATGACGATATATATATATATATATATATATATATATATATATATATATATATATATTCTGTTTAATTATAAAGAACAGAGTATCTACTCATATATGAGTACCCATTAAAAATAATGATTAAACATATATAAATGTACGCTACAAGCTATAATTATTAGGCGACCCCAGTGTTTTAAAAATTATGTATTTCATACTATTTTTAGTATTTATTGCCAAGTGAATAATTATAAATGAAAATGGAATGTTTGTTTTGTTAATACTGCCCAATAACATGTGCACAAAATGAATTTATAAATATTTAATAATTACCTATATTGCAGTTTCATCAATGAAAGAATGAAGAACATTTTGGGTGATTCGGACGAGTTCATCTTAGTTTTCTTGCTTTGTAAAATTCTACAAAGTAGAAAAAACAAAAACAAAAAAAAACATTCTATTTTCATTTGGCAATAAATATTAAAAAGTATGAAATACATCTCTTAAAAAACTGTGGTTGGCTAAAAATTATGGCCGGTAGTGCATATATTACTTAAACGTTATTTTTAGTGGATAATCGTATTTGAGTAGAAGCTACGTTTATTTAATAAAGAGTATATTTATTTATTTTCGGTTACAGGCCTGAATTTTCTTTTCCTAATCATTTCACTCCAAGCAAGGCACAGTGCCATTGGTGTGCAGGGGTTTACAGAGAGAGAATAAAAATGGCTCAGGGGATGTCGAAGAAAATATAAGAGATGGATGGGAATCAAGTAGGCAAAAGATGGCTCCACAAACGGAAAGGATGGGACCTTAATGCCAATCTAGTAACACGAATAGATTCAAGTGGAGAGGGTACCAGGTAAAAAATAGCCTGTCAAAATGTTCGAGAAATTTTATTAAAGAGGCTGTGCATTCTCAGGGTTGATTTGAACCAGTCTTCCTCAGGGCAAAGGGAGCTACAGTTAAGCTCGGCACGCATTACCCATCATGGCGACGAAGAAGAGCAAAATTTTGTGCTTTCAAGCAAAATATCTCCTGTCATTTTTTTCAATAATGTAGATACGTTGCTATTCAGAATTTGTGCTTGCAATTTGATCTCATATTAAATGTTCTATTATCTGTATATTATAATTGTTATGGTACCCTCCTACGAGGAATGGACGCTTCCTCTTGTTATATGTAATTATCTGGGTGACTTCTGAGGAGGCAATTAACAGAAGCAGTTAACGACAGCTACGAGTCATGCAATAAGCAGCATAATAATACCGTCGGACTTACTTATTTCTAGTTATTATTGACACTTGCTTTGAAAACCCTTTTTTCTTGTTTATACTAATAAACTGTTTTGAACCTACCTTCTTGTTTCGTGTCTTACTTCCGGCACAAAATGGTCACTACAACTTTGCGGCGAAGTTTTGCCACAATAATTCTTTTATCGCATGTCGTGTCTCTCCAGAACGTAGGCAATTATGGCCTTTCACCACTTCCAGTCTTTTGTTGCTGTATGTAACTGTTGAATTATTACCGTGTTTTTATCCTCAATCTGTCATCCATTCAGTTCTTTCATCCGCCAAATCCGTTCAAAATGAGGTTGATCATGGCTCTCCACCACTTCAAGTTCTTTGTTGCTTTAAGTAACTGCTATATTTTTTACAATTCCTCTTTTCCTCGTTCTGTCGTCCATTCAGCATTGTTTTATCTACCATATCCTTCAGAATGAGAATGATCATGGCTCTCCACTCCTTCCATTCTTTTGTTTCTCTAAATAATTGTTGACTTTTTATCACTATTCTTTGTGCTCTCTTTGTCATTCATTTACACAACTTTATTAAAGGGATTACACGCTGTTTACTTATATTGTCTATCAATTCATGGGCAACCGTTTTCTGGCCCTGTGTATGACGGTAAACTGCATCCGGCAGCAAGTTGTGAGGTTGTGAGAAGCATGGAACCACCTTTTAATTGCTGTTGTTCCCAGGTTCACTCTCACCCGGAGTGGTAGCACTTATTAGAGTTCCAACTATGGGCAAATAGTTAACCTTAAACTGCGGTCAAAACGCTATGAAAGTATAAAAATTCACATTTATAGAAATATATACGTAAAAACAGATTTTTATTTAAAAAAAATTAAATAACTTTGACTTTCATTCAGCTTTGGGAGTGTGCAGCAGAAAAAATGAGAAGTTAGTCAGAACTATGGACACTATTTCTTTTTCTTTATGAATAAAAATGACGAATTATTGAACAAAACGTTTGAGAACGTTATCTGATAATATAAACCAGACATGGGCAACCTTTTCCGATCCGTGAGCCGTATCAGAGGTGGCTTATCACAAAGCGGGCCGCACCAATAAAAAAAAAAGTTCAAAGTAAATTTTCGTTGAAAGTGAAGCGTTCCTTTTCACGACAGAAGATCATACGCGGGAAAAGTTGATAATCTTTATTTGGAGAAAATATTTTTTCTACACTTTCAAACATGAAGATTTCGTACAATCTTATCAGTGATGAAATTGGGATTAACACATGCTGCTGTTTGTAATGTGTTTTTAATTTATTCATTTGAAAATACAAACATTTATGAATTTCAGGGTGCAGGCCTCTCAATTGATCCCTTTTCTTTATTTCACTTAAATTTCCAAAACTCTTTAGGGAATGTAGAGGGGGCGTTTCTTGATTTGTTCTGCTTTTTTTAAAATTAACTTTCTTTCTCATTGAGTGGCTGCTATACAAGGATAAAGAACTCAGTTTACAATGTCGTTTAACTCGCAGATTAGGGCTTGGGGCATACGGTGATAGATAAATTTTGTTTTGACGGCCACTTTTCTTACCTTGATAAACTCGAGATTACCAATGTGATAAAAATAAGCAATTTTATATTAAATCAAAATTAGCTTGAGGTTATTTCTTTAATTTGCAAGCAAAATTGTCCTAGGCCTTTCTTTATCTCATTTGTAGACCGAAAACAAAATAATGTTATTTTGTCTGAAGAACTGTTTGAATTTTAATAACCCTTTCCAAAACTAGAGAAAATATCACAATGTTCCTTCTTTGCGGGAATATTTATATCTTAATGTGGGCCAGTTAACCTTGTATTTTTTTTTTTGTTGTTGTTTTTTGTTTTTTGTATACTGGTTCTTCGTATTTTGAATATGTCTTGGGGTTGGAGCATGAGTTGAAATATATTTTTAATACTCAAAATCCTATATTGATCACCAAAATTTCTAATCATCTACCATTTTCTATTCATTTGCTCATCGACTATCTAACAACTGAAATCGCCCACCGGTAGGTAATATCGCCCAGGTTGGGAAATATAAAATCTATGCTAACGTTTGTTGGTTGATTTTGTTTCCTACGGTTTATCAACCATTTGTTTAAATCCATAAAATATTTTTAGATTGTAATAATTTGGTTTGAACTTGAAAGATAATAATTGTTTGGCGATACAAGCCTTGCTGATTAACCAATAACTTGGGAGAAGTGCTGGATTTATACCTTTCTAAAGTCATGTGTGCGTAAATAAATATAAGAGACTCAACAGTTAATTGTAACCCGGCTCTTTGTTTAACAATTTCTAGTAATTAACCATTAAATTATATCTAGTTGCTTAACTTCAGTGATTTGTACGGAAACCGGTGTTTTAACGTGATGTGGCCGTAAGCCTATGTTAATTGTTTACTTTTTCTTCCTTCAGCAGCACATCAACTACTTATGGGTCATTTAATGCCAGAATTTAATTTTTTTTTTTTTTTGCAGCATTAGTAAAAATGCATTTCTGGTAAATTCTTTTTTCCAAAAATCTATTGCACGTAATATTTTCTTTTGTTTTTTTTTTAACAGAAATGTATTGCTGGTATTTTTTAATGCGTGGTTGAAATTTCTCAAGTGTCTTGCTGTTAATTTATTTTTTTAAAATATGGATTTACTCGTAATTCTTTTGCTCTGAAACAGGATTTCTCGTATTCTTACTAAAAATGTATTTTAATACTTTCATAGTGTTTTGACTCGTGTTGGGTTGTTAACTATTTGCCTGTAGTTGGGACCCTAACAGGTGCTATCACCCCAAGTCAGGGTGAATCTTGGAACAAAAACGATTAAGAAGTGGCCCACACTCCTCGAAACCTCTCGATCAGAAGCCTTACTGCCGGGTGTATTTCATCGTCATGACCAGGACGCCTAATGTGTGAGTTTTAGACTAAATGCTTCACAATTGTGACCCTTACATTTGTCATTGTGCCAGAGTGTTGTGGCTTAGTTAGGGGCTAGAAATAAAGACACAAATAAGGAAAAGAGTTATACAATATATTAGTAAAAAGAATAGTAGTACAAAACATATACAAAATGAGAAGGTCACCAGCGTGACTGTTTGGTCCGGCCGTCAGAGCTATGTGCTCGAATTGAGTTCAGTATTCACTCGCCTTCCCACTAAGGCAAAATGTGGCACAAGATCTTTTTAATGTGGGTTATCAGAGACATATAGACCGGCCAAAAATCCTGTCTAATCTTCTACTGACGAGGCTCTGCCTTTCGACGAAGACTCGACTGGGTCTTTACTCTCCGTCCGAAGGCAGAGAGCTCGACAGTGCGTAAGGCTGTCGACTGCGCGAGTTGACTTTGGTATTTAATTGCCTTCCCACTTAAGGCAAAATGTGGCACAAGGCCTTTTTAATGTGGGTCCTTCGGGCCATATAGCTCGGTCAAAAATTTATGCCTAATGTTCCCCAGTCGAGACTCTACCCTTCGACGGAGCCTCAACTGGATTAATACTCTCCATCCGAAGGCAGAGAGCTCGTCAGTGCGTAAGGCTGTCAACTGCGCGAATTGACTTCTGCTACAAAACAAAAACCGCTGTTTATTTATAGTAGGAATGGCTAATGTCGACATGGGTAGATTACCATAACACAGAGGTACCTAAGCGTAGCTGAAAATAAATTCTTCTCGTTGTGAGGTAATTGTTGGCAACACTGTCTTTTAGCTTATACTGCTAAGTAGTGAGGTCGATACTCACAGACGTTTTGGTTTAACGTTAGGATAAGATAAATTTTGGATATCCCTACATATCCGGTTTAGTCAAAAAACAAGATGGAAGAAAACTTTTACTTTGATTCATGGCACTAGAAAGAAAAAGTACAACTTTGACATTATTACGAGTATCGTCATAACTCTGACAAAAAGGAATTCTTCTAGCCATCTTTATATTAATTGGTAGACACGTATATGTTAGCATATACACTTATGACCTTTTCGTTATTTCGGACTTCACCAGTTTGTGGGCAATGCTATCAGTACTTGATGCAACAGGGCGAAACGGAATATTATGCTTTGTGTGGTTTAGGTAGACTGCTCAGTTTGGGCGCTTTCTAATTGCTTTGTTAAATTACTTAACAATGAAAGAAAGTCTGGTTATAACTAGTAGAATACCATCCTAGAACACTCAAACAGTACGGTATTTCTAAAAAAAAACCCAATGCTGGGATTCGGATGCCTCCCATTATATCGAGTATCTTATAGCAATTCTTCTTGTCTCTTTGTTAGTTCCTCATTTACTACGTCCGTACGTTACGTCGTGCCAATACAAAATGTAAATATTAGTTCAGTCCGTTTCCATCGTGTGAAAAACACATCGGAGACATTACTTGGTTTCAGTAAGATAATGAATGAAAGAAAGAAGGGAAGATTGAAGAGGAGATAGCAATTTCATACGTTTTACGTCTGTTTCTGGGAAATGGAAAAAATTGTTAATTTCAAAACTTTTCATTTGTAACCCCTTATTTCTTTAAATGATGACCAGAATTCATATTTAAGATTGTTATTGCGATATTTCGTTAAAATTGTTAAACTGGTCCTGGGTGTGATAGTAAACTGCATCCGGCAGCAAGGCCTCTGATTGGGAGGTTGTGAGGAGTATGGAACAACCTCTTAATTGCTGTTGTTCCCAGGTCTATCCTAATCCGGAGTGGTAGTACGTGTTAGGGGTCCCAGCTATGGCAGATAGTATAAAAATAGACTTTTATAGAAATATATACATAAAAATAGACTTTTATAAAGAATATATCAGTCAGTTAAGTGCCATACGTGGTACACACTTGGGCGATCATGTCTCGAAAGAGACATGACTGAGTGCTCAGAAGATTATCCCGCAGTAGGTTGCCATTGCTTTCTGCGGTAGACTGGTAGCCGACCAAGGCTATAAAACCCAATCTGTTCTGCTATTTAACCCATAACTGGAAGGAAGGGACGGATTAATACCTTTCCCAAGGGTATTTGCGCGTAAGTGAATACAATGGATCCAACAAGGAATTCGAACTCGGCTTCCCCGGTTTCTCGTTCCGAGACGATATCCACTGTACCACAACGCACATACAGTTTGGAATACAAAACTGGAAGTCATGTTCAATTTTCTAAAATAAAAAAAATAATTAAAAAATATTTAATTAAAATCTAACTAAATCAACCTTCTTACTATAACCAAACATTAAAAAATATATCTTAAAACCCTACCTTTTTAGCATTACATAACCCACAGAGGTGTTGATATGCCGTTAAACAAAACTTAAGCTCAAACTTGTTAAACTTAAATGTTTAACGATGTGATAAGGGGATTTCTAATGATATTTTATTTCCGTAGAAATTGCCATGAAATTATTCAATTATTAACTTAAATTATTCAATCGTTAACTTAATCAAAATTCATCAGGAAAATTCAAATATAACTACTTGATGCAACAGGGCGAATCGGAATATCTGCTTTGTGTGGTTTAGGTAGACTGCTCAGCTTGGGCGTTTTTTAATTGATTTGTTAAATTAGTTAACAATGAAGGAAAGTCTCCATATTTTCATGCCTCAAGAAAGTATTTCTTTAGGAATGCAAATGTTAATGCATTAATCATGTTTTAATTCTTTTACCTCCATCATGACAATAAAGCTACTCAGACGCAAAGGTTATTGTGTGTATAAAAATCTGAGAAAAATAGTTCTTTGAGAGAATGTGTTTGAATGGAAATTACTTCTTACTAATGGAAGATAACAGATAATGGAGATGATTCAATCCCTATCCCTTATGTACTTGGCAATGTCAAGCGTTATCTTTTGTCTTGTCACTGCTTGTACTTTATTGCTCTCTCGACTTAATGTTTTTTCTCAAATTTTACACAATAAACTTTGCGTCTGAGTGGCTTTATTGCCTTGATTGAGGTGAACTGATTAAAACATACTGTTGTAATCTAAAAAGGTTACTGAATGAAAAATGACCAGAACATAGTTTGGAAAATGAAATAGTAATATTTATGACATCAACAAAATACAGTACTGCTAGTGGTGAACTGCTAGACAGTAATATAGATATTTGCAGTTGTTCCCACCACGCAACAGATGTGACACAAGTTCAGTTTTAAGATGGTTTTATCGGCAAATCCCCTCGGCACTTCTCTTTTTGGAGACGCCGTAGGCGCTGATCAATAAACTCAGTTCCCTCCCGAGACGGGGGGGGGGTAAAGCCTAGAGAGATGGTCTCCTGGGGATTGAAGCCTGGGTATAAATTCCAGCCAGAGACAAACAGATGCTGATATCGCTAAACATATAGAAGTTCTTTCTTTAGGCATTGAAATATATGGACCTATCATGTAGAAACACCGGGCTCTGAAGTTAAGCAACGTCGAACTTAATCAGTACCTAGTTGGGTGACCTATATAGGTGATTAATTATTCCCCAACCTACAACCCCTTCTTCACAGACGAAACGACGCTATTTCTATAGCATGTGTTCTGACATGTTACATTCCTTGGTGACACCACAACTGACCTTTGCAAATGAGAGCAGTCATACCACGTACATAGTGGGTAGGGGTTGAATCATCCCCATTATCCGTTATCTTCCATTAGTAAAAAGTAATTTCCATTCAAACACATTCTCCCAAATAATTATTTTTCTCGGATTTTTATACACACAATAACCTTTGCGTCTGAGTGGATTTATTGCCATGATGGTGGTGAAAAAATTAAAACATACTTAATACGTTAATATTTGCATTCCTATAGAATTACTTTCTTGAGGCATTGAAATATACGGACATATGCTGAAACACTGGTTCTCGTACGATATCTGAAGTTAAGCAACGTCGATCTTCTTCAGTACCTAAATGGGTGACTGCTTGGGATTAATAGTTGCTGCAAAATTGGATGCCTGGGCATATAATTCAGATTGGCTCGGAATTTTTAATTGGGGAGCCGAGTTCCAATTCCAGTTGGGTTCGTTATATTCACTTACGCGCAAATACTCTTGCGAAAGCTATGAATCCACCTCTTCTCCCAACAGGTATGGGTTAATTAGTAAGATTTGTATCACTGAATCATAACTACCCTTTCCCACCAAAAAAATTCTTACATTCTAAAAATATTTTCTAGTTTTAAATTACTTGCAAATAGTTGATAAACCGTGGTAAACGAACGAACCAACCAACTAGCATTATATGCTTGTAGAATTGCAATTATCTTAAATTTCAATATCGCAGAATGGTATTCTTCTTCTATGTGTCGTGTACCATCAGGACGTAGGCGATTATGGCCTTCCACTTTTCCCTATCCCTGGTGGCTCTTAGCACGCCTTCTCCTGTTACACCATGCAATCCTCATTCCGTCATCCACCTGATTAGGTCCTTCAAATATGTTATCCGTTGCTTTCCCCTGTCTCTTTTTCCCTCTGTCTGACCTGTTAGTATCAGATTCTCCAAACCCTCCTTATGGCATTGCATTCGCATAGAATTGCATTATTCCAAAATAGTATTTCAAATATATTCTTACATAGTCTTGAATTTTTCTTCAACTCTAGCGGCTTCTTTTCTCGTACTTCCGGCCTGTGGAACTCCCCTTTGTATATTTGATTCCCTGATAACTACAATCTGTAAAAGTTTAAATGCGACATTAATTGTCATCTCTTACCTCCCCGAATTCCATCCATCTCCTATTTTTCTGTAAACTTTTTTCTCTCTCTGTAATCTCTTGTGCACTAGTGGCATTCTTGCCTTGCTTGGATTGAAAATATTTTTTTTTAAATGCCGTGTCTCTCCAGTTGTATGTGATTATGGTTCTCCACAATTTCCTCTCTTTTGTAGCTTTTAATAAGTTTCATCCTTTTCTTATCTCTTCAAAAACCTGTTCTGGCATCCATTTACACACTAGGCAGGTTATACGTTCTCTTCTTCGATCGATCCCTCTTGATTTCAGTCTGACCTCTGAGTATCAAATTTTCCAAGTCCTCTTTCTTCATGTAGCCTAGGAAGTACGACAATCTTTTCCTTGTATTAAGTATAAGTGTCCTTTTTGTTTCAATTTTCTCTAAAAATTCGTCGATACTCACATGTTCGGTCGACTGTATTCTCAGTATCCTTCTGTAGAACCACATTTATGTCACTCAAATTTTTTCTTCATCCCTGAGGAGATTTTTCAACATCCACTGTTATATAGGACATCTGTATTACAACTCAGCTCAGTAATTTTTCTAAGGAAATTTTCCTGTTTCTTTATATTTTGCTTAGCTTTGAAAAAGCATTTTTCACTATCCCAGTGATCCTTCAAATTTCAGTGTCACACTTTTCATCTACTGTTTAAAAAACTCCCCAGATATTTAAATTATTGTACTTGTTTGATTTTGTACTTATTTGTAATTTGCTTGTTGGATTGTTTCTTTTGCTATCAACAATGCATCCCGTGTTCTTGCAACTGAGCTTTGGTCCTTTCTTCTAGCTTTCCGTTATTACATTCTGTAAAGATTCTTGCGTATTCTTTTCTCTGCCTGCTATCAACACTGTGCAATCTGCATGTCTTATGCAGCTAAAACTAGAGTCGCTAATAATGAACCCTCGTAGGATTTCTAATTATCTGTGAATCGCCCTTTAGTATTGGTTAAAAAGTTCGGTGAGAAGACAACTCCTTGTCATTTTTTATCCGCATACAGGCAGTTTGCTGCTAGTATAGGTTCTTGATTTTTGTAATATTCTTCCCAAATGTGTCACGTCTATCTATTATATTCTTATAAAAGTAGAGAGTTTTGAATTATATTATTATAGAATTGCATTCATATAATCCAACGAAGAAAAGCGTTGGTTAAGTAATCCAAAAGTAATTTGAACTAAAGACCTGCGAGTTCAATACCTGACAAAAGCAGCGGGAACAAAATACTAGCAGTGTTCAGTTTCAAAGGGGACTTTTTTTAAAATCATCTCACCCCAAGCAAGACATTCTACTGCCACTGTTGCGCATGGGGTTACATAGGGGAAAGTGACGAGAAAGAGTTGTTAGTTATAGGAAATGTCAGGAGGAGGGTAATAGACGGATGAGGATACCGAGTCAGGAGGAGAGTAATAAATGGATGAGGATACAGACGATGGGGGTGGAGTAGATGGGAAAAGAGCTTGAGAGAATGGATGCGAGTTAGTGTGATAGGAGATGTCTATTGACCTTACATTTAAATTCCTGGAGATTGTAGCTTTCGGGGAAGCAATATGGACTTAACTAGAACTGAGATATCCAAAAAGCATGACACGTGGAACCAGAACACTCTACCCTCGTCGACTAAATAAATGTTTCGGTTCGAAATTCCAACTAATATCACGTGAGTAAGGCCGGAGCGTACAACGGTTGAAATATGGTAATGAAGATGATGGCAACGGTCCGAACAATGTAAATACTATAAATAATTGTATTCTTGTTAAAGTTTTTTCTCGTGGAGTTATTGCATTTGGAATAAATTGCTTTTTCATGGATTTCCATTTGTTTCGTATTGTGCTTCCTGATACTTATGCATTTGCATTTCTTTACAGGTTAATTCTTTAATTCCATTCTTTTCCATTGCAATGTTTTCTTTTGTGGGGGAGAGTATTTTGTATTCTTTTATCTATAGAGGGGCTTTTTCTGTTTTCCAGTTAGATGGAATTTTATGCCATTTTCTCCAAATTTTCCCATAAATATTTTCAGGCATTGTTACTTTTTGGACGGGTGGAACATTGAATAATTCGCCTTCTTTTCTTTCTTATTTTCTTTTGTATTCTGTTAAAAAAAGGAACATTCCTTTTATTGCCAAACATGCCGAAGTTTTTCAAAAACACTTATTTTATTAAATTCTTTGTTTTGCTTTTTCATAGAGAACTTTGCCGCAAACTGTGTATTTTTTCCTAAAATAACCCAAGAGATAAACATAAATATTCAAATATGCCTTCCCAAGAATACAATCCTAGAAACAGTTCCAGAAAACCCGTTTCTTTGCCAGTAAAACGCGACATTTTTTTGTAAACTGTAAGCTACATCAAACATGCCAAAGGAAGTCACGAGCAAATGACACACATAAAAGGATAATAAGTCAGTATGTAAAATATTTACCTACTGCCATAAACAAGTTATGTATGTAGGTAACGGCTTTTTACGCCGCATTTCAATGAACATGCAAGAATATCTTTTGACATACTATGAATATTTGTATTTTTTTATTCGGTATACACACACACAAATGCACACGCACCCCCCACGTATATATATATATATATATATATATATATATATATATATATATACATATGGGAAAACCTTGAATAAAAACCGATTCTCGAAGCGTCCCCGATTCCATCGTGCACTTGTGTAGTCGCGTCAACGTAAAAATCAGATTAGAACTAAACGCTTCGTGTTAAAACTTTTTCCACTTTGTCAGACAGTTTTTCCTTTATATATATATATATATATATATGAAATGATTTGTTTGAACATTATTTTTTTATCGATACTCGTATTTAAGTAGATATTCTGTTTATAATCAAACAGTATTATATATTTATTTCTGCCGGCCTGATAATTTACGATAATTTTTTGTTACGAAAATGCGTGTCATTCGGTAGGATTCGAACCTGCGACCCCTATCCACATAGGGGAAGCCACCATGTAATCTGGCGCGTCATAGACCTCTCGATCACGAATGACGATCAGTGGATAGTAAATAATCAGGCCGGCAGAAATAAATATATAATACTGTTTGATTATAAACAGAATTTCTACTTAAATACGAGTATCGATCAGAAATAATGTTTAAGCAAATGATTTCAAATTGTCGATTGTTTATAACCAGTTTCGTTAATCTTCGTTAATTTCCGTAATATATATATATATATATATATATATAGTCATATGTACACAGACCTGTTTCGCTGTATCACAGACCGTCAGTACGGTTAGATATTCGATTGCTTCTAGCCAGTACTGAAATCCGCTCGAATTGATATCAGTCGGCGATTCTACTTATGAGCTATGGGTGCTCGGTGGAAGAAGTTGGACTTTAGCGTGTTATATACAATGTAAATGTACGCCAGTAGCCGCGAGTGTTCAAATTCATTACTGAATGAAGGATGCGTAAATGCGTGAGTGTTGAATTGTAATGATGCTTAGTGCCAAAATTGCTGTTTTTTAAGGCATTTTAGGCAAGCAGATTATTTTTTGCCATGAAGTACTCGATATCAAGATAAGGATGGAGTATTAATAGAATTGTTGTGTAGAAGTTTTTCATTTAGTTGAGCGATGTTATTTCAGTCATGCCAACTTTAAATTTTCGTGAAAGCATTATTGTAATGTCTTCACTCTTCAGCATTATTTACTTTCTCTGCTGATTTTTCCCAATTTATTTCGTATTCATATGAAGTTTGGTATAATTTGATAGCTTAATGTGCAAGTGATATTTTATGCTTGGTTTGATAAATTTTATTTTATTTGATTATCATTAGCTTTTTGCTGTTTCTTAAGTGGTGTAGAATTTGTTGGTGATTAATTGCTTTATATTATCTTGAACCCTTTGACGATAAAAAGCAAACTTCTCCACATTAAGTGTGTGTGTGTGTGTGTGTGTGTGTGTGTGTGTGTGTGTGTGTGTGTGTGTGTGATAAAAATAGTTTCAAGTTAGCTATATATATGGGTAAAAGTGCTCAATATTAGAGATAGACCCTATATCAATACAAAGGCAGTATAGAAGTAAAGGTTACGAGTTCGGTGTATTTGAGGTGAGTTAGCTTTCACAAGTAAATAAGTAAAAAGCATACAAAAATTTAGTTTCTACTACAGTTCATTTATTCTAATGTTGTATAAAAATTCTAGTGAAATAAATTTCTCATTGTCTCTTGAGTATGTCCGTTTCTTTTCTCGTCCAGAATTTAGGGTAAGTAAGGATAAATATTATCTTAATGTTTGCGCTGAATTAGACTTGCGCAGAGATGGAACGACCAAAGAAAAGTTTATACTTATTTCCCCGTTAAAGACTTAAGTATTGTTATAATAATCAATCTCAAATCAGTCGTTGGCTGATTTACAACGGCCAAAAGAATGTATCATTTACCTCACAGGTAGAGATTTCGAAAGACACGTGCGAACCCCATCAGTTGGGAATTGAAAAGAGAGTTCTGCCTCTAGTAAAACGTGTAAACGAACGTGCCTCAGCCGGAACGGCTTTGTCCACGTGTGCTAAATCTTGGAGCAAGGGGCAAAAAGTGAGGGAACGAGAAAATTGGGTGTTTGAGGAAGCCAAGTAAGCCAATCAAATTTTCGGTTTCATTAGTACTAGCATCATGGGAAAATTTCTTCTTTTCAACTTTTTTTTGTACCGTATTATCACTTGCCCCGAAAAATGATGCCTTCACACCAATATGAAACAATGACAAGAGTTGCTTAGCCCTCCAAAAACAAGCGGATCCACGAGAAAAGACAAGATCTTCATCCTCGAAAGACCAGGTTGTGCGTATGGTGAGACTAGAAAGGCCTAATTCATCACAAACTGTTTGATCATAACCAAACACTCAACTCAACCGACTCAATGAACCGATTCAGCAAAAATAACCAAGTAGGCGAAATGGCATCATTCTGCAATACAATAACGTTCGTCATCAGATCGCACATTGTGACCAAATCCGCGATTCAAGAACTCGAATCGGAAGTGCTGCCTCATACTCAATACTCTGTCAAATTTCCATGTCTTTTGATTGCACTTTGCGGTGTTTTGTTCATTAACCAACCTATAATTGAGGGCGAGGTACAGTAAATTCTTTCAGTTATGACCGGAAGAATTTTATCGCAACGATTATCCTTCTTCTACATTTTCTTCTTTTTGTCCTTTTTCGTATCCTTCTTTTCCTCCCTTTCTTTTCCTTTTTCTTCTTTTTTATCGTTCTTTTCCTCTCTTTCTTCTCTTTTTTCTTTTTGTTCTTTTTCTTATCCTTCTTTTCCTCTCTTTCTTTTCTTTTTTCTTCTTTTTGTTCTTTTTCTTATCCTTTTTTCCTCTCTTTCTTTTCCTTATGTCCATTTTTTTATCTTTCTTTTCCTCTTTTTCTTTTTCGTTTTCTTCTTTTTGTTCATTTTCTTATCCTTCTTTTCTTCTCTTTCTTTTGTTTTTTCTTTTTTTTTGTTCTTTTTCTTATTCTTCCTTTCCTCTCTTTCTTTTCTTTTTTCTTCTTTTTGTTCTTTTTCTTATCCTTCTTTTCCCCTCTTTCTTTTTTTCTTCTTCTATAGTTCACTACTCTTTTTTCTACGAATTTTTCCATTTTTACTTGTTTTTTTCTTTTTTAATTTTTCTTCTCTATTTCTTCTTCTTTTTCTTCGCCTTCTTTTTGTTCTTGTACTTTTTTACTTCTTATTCCTTTCTTCTTCTTCTTCTTCTTCTTCTTTTATCGTCACTACTTTTTTATATCTATTTTCTATGCTTACTTCTTTTACTCCTTCTGCCTTCCTTTTTTGTCCATCATGTCCTTCTTTATTTTCGCCTTCTTTTTGTTTCTTCTTCTTCTTCTTCTTCTTCTTCTTCTTCCTTCTTCTTCTCTTTCTTTTTTTCCTACCTATTTTTCCATGCTTACTCCTTTTTTTCTTTTTTATTTCTTCTGTCAGCGTTCTCTTATACTACATTTTTTTCTTTTTCCTCTCCTCCTATTTTTTCTTTCTACCATTTTTTCATGCTTACGCGTTTTTTTCTTTTTTAATTCTTCTTGTGTCTACCTTCTTCTATTCTTCTTCTCATTCTTCTCTTTCTTTTTCTTACCCTCCTTTTCATCTCCTTCTTCTCCTTCATACATATTTCACTGCTCTTTTTTTCTACCTATTTTTCCATACTTTCTAGTTTTTACTATTTTGACTTCTTCTGTCGTCCTCTTTCTATTCTTTTTCTCCTATTTTTTCTCCCTTATTTTTTCTTTTACTTCTTCTCCTTTTCAACTCATTCTTTCTCTTCTTCTTCTCCTTCTTCTTCTTCTTCTTCTTCTTCTTCTTATTATTATTATTATTATTATTATTATTATTATTATTTAAAAGTTCGCTAATCTTGTTTCTATCTTTTTTCTATGCTTACTTTTTTACTTTTTACTTCTTTTTCTGTCCTTTATACCCAATAATAATAATAATAATAATCCACCTCCTCCTTCTCCTTCTTATTCTTTATTTCACTACATTTTTTACTACTTATTTTTCCGTGACAACTTTTTTTTACTTTTCAATTTTTTTTTATATATCACCTCTCCTCCTTTTTTCTTTTTAATTCTTCTTCTTCTTTCCTCTTCTTCTTCTTTCCTCTTCTCCTTCTTACTTTTTGCTGTTTTTCTCTTGTTCTTGTTGTTGTTCTTGTTCTTCTTCTTCTATAGTTGACTACTTTTTTTACTTAATTTTTCCTTGGTTACTTGTTTTTACATTTTACTTTTTTGGCTTTCCTTTTTGTTCATTCTAACTTTTTTCATGTATTTATTTATTTATTTTTACCTGTCTTCCTTTTTTTTTTTAAATGGTTTTGGAATTTTTGTTTTTGTCAACCTTTAAGTTTCTCACATTCCTCTTTGCTTTCTGCCTTTTTTTTAATTTTTTTTTTATTTTAATTTTATCTTCATTTTCTGCAAAGGCAAATTATGTAAAAAGCTAATTCAAATATTAGAATGCACTCACGTTTGCATATGAGTTATAGATAAAATTTCTGAGTTCATGTTATTGCCGCAGACATTAAGGCATAACAAGTGATCATATCGTTTTTGTGCGCAGAAAAGATACTCCTGGATTCTTGTGAACTATGCATATATTTATTAAAGTCGTTTATGGACTCAAATTACTAAAACATTTTCTCCAGTATTGCGAAGAAATCGCATCAAAGAACTTTTCAGAAAAAGGGCTACAAAAAGCGCTTTTTAAATTTAAAAACTAAAAACAAACAATAAAATGACAAATTAAACATTAACTGAGCAAACAATGGAGGTTTTGGTGTGAGAGAATAACTATAAAAAAACCTGTCGATTCAAATATTGATGGCCGAGAAGCAAGACAAATGTGTTGTACTGCAGTAAAATATCAATCCTCTTATACGGTGATTTTCTAAGCGCAGCTTAGTTGTGACACAAGGCCGTAAGTATGGGACACCAAGTGAGGATCGAACTCATTACTCAGTTGTAACTGGTTTTAACGATACAAGCTTGCTAACCATTACACCGCCTCAAGGTGCCCATCAATTCTTCTATATGGCTACTTTGGCGGTAAAGTTCTAAGCGCGGAATAAATACTTACCTGATGCGTCAGGTGGGGATCATAACCTCTCAGTTATGTCACTATCCTCAGGCAAGATGGGGCTCTGTTGTATCTCTATCCAAGGACAGGCATGCAACTGAAAAAATTATAGAGAGGTGCCAGGTCCCGAGGAAAAAAGTGTCCCGAGGTGGCGGCACCCAATTGCATCAAAGGGATGAATCAGTGGTCACCACCGAGGCCAGTGTAACCAGTGGTTAAGGGGCTTGGTAATTTTTGGCCCTTGCTCGTGTTCGGGCTCCTCCCGTAAAACTTCGACCGTGAGTCACCTCTCACTATAGTGGGGCAGCTGGGTAAACATAATGTGAGAAGGAACTCACTATTAAGTCGTAATTGATCTAGTGAGATAAGCATAGCAGTGATGCGAGACAATTTCCCCAAAGATGATGGAAAAACTGGAAGCAACCGAAATGTGGTTCTATAGAAGGATGCTGAGGATACCATGGACCAAACAACGATGAGATTTTGGAGAGGATGGAGACAAAAAGGAAACTAATACTTAACATCAAGAAAAGACGGCTAAAATTTCTCGAACATGTAATGAGGAAGGAAGGATTTGAGAATTTGATACTCACAGGACAGATAAAGGAAAGGACAGATAAGGGAAAGCAACGGGTAACATACTTGACGGCCTTGAGCAAGTGGCTGGCAGAGCAGGGTTTGGGTGGGTCAACAGGGGAAAGCGGGTTAAAAGCCACTATGAATAGGAAGGGACACGGCACATAGAAAAAGAAGAGCCGCTATGATCATTATGTTTTACGGTCATGTCACGTTCAACACCGATTCCTGTACAATCACCGAATTTAAGCAACTTTGAACCTGGGAATACCAGGCATCGTAACTTTGAATGTGTGGGTGTTGTATGGAATAATCATTTGAATTGAGAATCAAAGAGCCGACTTTCAATTTTCTTAGGATTCGATATATTTACTTACGCGCAAATACTTTTGGGGAAAGTCATGAATTCACTTCTTCCCTAGCTATTGGTCATTTAATAAGAAGTGCATCATTAAAACCATTATCATCTCTCCTCCCACCCCCCACAAAAAATTCTTGCAATCTAAAATTATTTTCTGGCTTTAAATGTTTTAGAAGTAAATAAATTCTTCTGTCGTCCGGTTCACACTTCTCCCTCGTTTTTTAACAAAAGTAAAGATTTATTCCTGCTTTTCTTCTTAGGATGGAATTTCCGGTTACTTCTAAAGTCTATACCTTCTGTTTCACTTCCAGTGTCCTCTTGCATTTTAGTAGCATTATCGCCTTTCTTGGCGTGAATTGATAAAAAAAAAAGGGACTGAAAAGAGTTGATAAGCTGTAGAAAACTAATCAGCTAGATGACCATAATTACGGGGGCGAATTCGAACCGCACTATCATTGACATCTACAGTATAGCGATGGTTTAAGGCGAGTCTCAAAAATCATTACTAAACATTCTCTGGGCCCCTTACAAACGAAGCTGAACTTTTTTTTAATAATAACAATCATAATAACAGTAATGATGATGATGATGATGATGACGACAACAACAACAACAATAATGAAAAGTCATAAAACTTCCAAATAGAAATCATTTCTGTAGTTATGTGAAATGCTAAAAAAAATGTGCTGGTATAAAAATGGAATTGAACAGATAAAAGGGATAAAGAAAAAGATTATTAAAAGATGAAAGACTTCTTTGAAAGGCTTTGAGGCGCGTTGATGGTATTCCACTCCCAAAATTTTAAGGCGATGTTAAAGTGTGAGAATCGATATTCGCAGTGTGGAATTGATCAGACATCGATATGCGAAATGAATTTAATCAGTAGACAAACGAAAAGAAAGAAAATCGGGTTGCATCTCCAGGGTGTTGATGATTTGGGGAATTAGGAGAAGGACGTAAAAGAAGAGAAAAGAATGGATGGCAAAAGGACAGGGGGAGAGGGGAAATATCTGAGGGCGAATAAGAGAAGACTCAAGGTGGTTGGGAGGTGGATAAAGAATGAAAATTGAAATATAAAATAAAAGAGGGAAATTATAAATGAGGCAAGGCCAAGAAAAAAAATTACCTGAATAAAAATAAAAGCTATTTATGAGGGAATAAAAATGGATCAGAAAAGATTATGAACTGAAAGAAAAATGAAGGAAAGATAATTAGAAAGAAAGAAAGAACGAAAGAAAGACAGAAAGAAAGACAGAAGGAAAGAAAGAAAGAAAGATAGAAAGAAAGAAAGAAAGAAAGAAAGACAGAAAGAAAGAAAGAAAGAAAGAATTGGCATGTCAAGATACCAAAAAGAAAAAGATAAATGAAAGAAAATAAAAAACAAATCAAATGAAAAAAAAGTACGGAATTGCGTTAGAAAATAGAATGAACATGGAAAGATCAAACGAAAAATTGAAAAGAAGAAATAAATAAATGAGTAAATGAAACGCTACAACGAAAGAAATAAAAAAGAAAGAAAGAAGAAAACAATGAAAAATGGAGGAAACTAAAGCATGAACATAGAAATTAATAAATAAACAAAAACAAGAAAAAAAGAAAAATAACTGAACAAAGATGAAAAGAAAAAAGAAAGGAAAGAATGGATGAAAAATGGTAAAAAGAAAGAAAAACAGAAAACCGAAAGAAATAAGAGGGAAGAAAGGATACAAATATAGAAGTAAATAAATGATAAAGAAAGAAGGAAACAAATTAGAAATAAAGAAGGAAAAAGAAAGAAAGAAAAAACAGAGAAAAAGGAAAAAGAAAGAAGGAAAAAAGAGAAGGTAAAAGAAAGAAGAAAAGGAATAAAAAGGAAAAAGAAAGAAAGAAAATAAAGAAGGAAAAAGAAAGACAGAAGGAAAAAGAAAGAAAGAAAGAAGAAAGGAATAAAAAAGGAAAAAGAAAGAAGGAAAAGAAAGAAGGAAAATGAAACAAAGAAACGGAAAGAAAGCAGGAAAAATAAAGAAAAAGAAAGAAAGAAGGAAAAAGATAGAAAGAAGGAAAAAAGAAAGAAAGAATTAAAAAGAACAGAAAAGAAAGCAGGAAAAAGAAGCAAAGTAGGAAAAAGAAAGAAAGAAGGAAAAAGAAAGAAAGAAAGAAGAAGATAGAAAGCAGGAAAAAAGAAAGAAAGAATTAAAAAGAAAGAAGGAAAAAGAAGCAAAGTAGGAAAAAGAAAGAAAGAAGGAAAAAGAAAGACATAATGAAGGAGAAAGAAAGAAAGAAAGAAAGAAAGAAAGAAAGAAATGTGACGAGAATTCCACAATAAAAATAAAGAATTTTCTGGGGAAAAAATCACGAAAACAAAATTCATTTTATGGAGAAAGTGAGCCAAAGATGTCGGAGTAGAAATGACTTATCAAACAAGATAAAATTGTCCAATCAGCATTGAAGAGATAGAAAAGCAGGAAGAAGAAAAGCAAGGCTGAAACTGGGATATTGGCATTAAAAGAAAGGAAAAATGAAGATGAAATTAAGGGACAAATTTAAGAAGTGTCTTTGTGTTTTGGGCGGGGTGGGGGCTGAAGAGATGGAATAATAATAATAAAAACATAAAAGGATGCCATAAACAGGAATGGCAAATTAAAAGTGAAACGATTTTTACATTAAAGTTTTGACAGAAAGAATCAAAGAGGAAAGGAAATAATGTGAGAGAAAGAGAATTACAAGAAAAGTTTGAAATGAGAGAAAATTTATTAGTTTCTCTCATTTTAAAAAATGAATTATGAAAAATACAATAAAATGAAGGAGGCCATGAAAAAGAGAGATGAAATTGGAAAGATGATAAAGCGAATAAAGAAATGAGAGAAAAACAGAGAAAGAATCAAGAGGGAACAAATCAATGTAAAAAAGTTTCAAAGAAAGAATTGCTTTCTTTCAGTGTGTAATTTTGTAATGAAAGGAAAAAGAAAGAAAGAAAGAAAGAAATAGAAACGAAGGAGAAATAAAGGAAAGATAAGAGAGAGAAAATAAAAGAATGCAAATTAAAAAGCTTTAAACAGAAAAAAAAACAAAATAGGGGAAGAAGAATCAATCAGACAGCAGAAAAGAAAGAAAGAAAGAAAGAAAGAAAGAAAGAAAGAAAGAAAGAAAGATTAGGAGTAGAACATAGAGAAAAAAGGAACAGAAAAAATATGGCGAAATAAAGAAAGAAAAACGAAAAAACGAAAGAAAGAATTAGATAGAATAGAGAACCAAAAACAAATTCATAGAAAGAAAGAAAGAAAGAAAGAAAGAAAGAAAGAAAGAAAGGGATTAGATAGGGTAGCGAAACAAATACAAAGAAAAAAGAAAGGAGAGAAAAGAAAAAGAAAGAAAGCAATTGAAATTTTGAAACTAATAGATGAAACAAATGATAACACTGACCTTAAAGAACGGACACGAGGGAGAGAGAGAGAGAGAGAGAGAGAGAGAGAAAGAGAAGGAAAGAAGGAGAGATAATGAAATCGAATGTCAAAATAAGAGTGGGAAAGTATTTCAGGAAAGGGAGAGGGGCAATTGAAGTAAAAAATAACTGAGAAAGAGAGAATGGAATTGTAAAAAGAATAGCAAGAAAGGAAACACAAAGAAGAAAGCGAAAGTAAAACTAAGTGCAGAAGAAAAGTATTTGATTGTCTAGGCAATAATTAAATATAATGAACTTAATTCTGATTGGCTATCATCAGTCGCTGATAAATGACGCCATTTTAGATTACTCATCAGTTCTGGTGCCTTAACGTGACCATATTCGTTTGCGAGCCTCCACTGGACATCGCTTTAATAAGATCAGTAAACAGAAATCCAAGTGCTCGGTAGTTGATTATCGAACACGATTCGGTTTCAATAAGCCACTTGGGATTTTGATCGAATTAATCGAATCGTTTAATTTTTTTTGCGCAGAAGTTGATAAACAAGATGATTAAATTTTGTTTATGCCTGGTCATAATAAATAGGACAGAGAGAAATTTCAATGTAACTAAAGTAAATTACACTTACCGTAGGTCAAAAAGAAAGGACGAACAGCAAAAGTAAAAAGAAAAAAAAGAAAGAAAAGCGGACTGGTTTCGTTCCTCACTCTTCAGAGCTCAATGGAAAACAAAATAGAGTATGCACAGTATCTAAATTAATGTAAGATTAATAAAATGACTTCACGCCACACACACACACACACACACACACACACACACACACACACACATATATATATATATATATATATATATATATATAAAGAAAATCCGGCTTTAAAATCTTTCTCTGCGTGATTCAGTTTAGCCAAAATGTTAATATATCATAAATGTCATCATTATTATTGCTAATACTATTATCACCTTGTTGGGTTTTTATTCCTCAAAGTTTATTAACCGGATTATTAAATCTGCATACACCCCCCCCATATATATATATATATATATATATATATATATATGTGTGTGCGTATGTATATATATATGGCCATTCTCAAGGGTGTTATGTTTCCGCTGTTGTCATATATATATATATATATATATATATATATATATATATATATATCAGATTAAATAAATTCTAATATTGTGAGCTGTAACGTTGACAACTATTATTATTATTATTCATTTCTCGATGTTCCCAAGTACTTTCAATCTCATTCCGATATCCTCTTCAGGGGTGTGCGTTGTGCTAACAAAAAATAACCTCAAAACTGTATTGCTAAAATTATTTTCTTACATCTTTTAATTATAATACGGGAAAGATTATCCATGAGTATGGACGGAATTTATTAAAAATAAACAGACACAATACTTGCAATTTATTTAATCTGTTATGTCTAAAGTAATGAAAGTAATCGCAGCCTATTCTGCCTAGTCATTCATGTTCCTTTCTAGACATGATCGCACAAGCGTGTATCACGCATGATACTTAAGTAACTGATTGATATATATATATATATATATATATATATATATTACAATCCCAAACAAAATACATGATTTCCCCTTCAACTCTCTCTCTCTCTCTCTCTCTCTCTCTCTCTCTCTCTCTCTCTCTCTCTCTGCTCTCTTCTGTTGTAAGGATTTTTTTCTGGGATTCCACTCAACTCGATTGTTTATGGACATTTTGATGGCTTGCACGCCCTCAAAATGGCATCTTCTTTGTGGTCCCTTTCAGCTTTGCGAAAAGACCAAAGTCACATACAATAAGATCACATAAATAGAGAGGTTGTTTCAGTAAGGCGATGTTCTTTTCGCCCAGGATGTTCAGGGCATTTTGAGCAAATGTATTGTTGTGGTGAAGCAACCACGATTTTTCCTGCCACCACTCTCACATTCGAAAAGAAAAACTGCAATGATTGCCGTAAGTTAAGATTACAGTCATATTCTCCCAAGAAAACGTCTTAGACAATCCACGTATCCCTCTTTCGCCCGAAGCTCAAACAGCAGACCCGGTCCCGTGACATTTCAAACAGACAACTATATACTTACATTCCTATTTCATTGAACTCGTTGGGCAACAACGATTTTATAAGTTGTTTATTCAATTTTAATTTTCATTTTTTTTTTATAATCATATCGCCCCAAGCAAGGCTTTTTACTGCCACTGTTTTGCAGGTGGTTACATAGGAGGAAAGTTATGAGAAAGAGTGACAGGTTATAGAGGGTGTCAGGAAGTGGGTAAGAAAAGGATGAGAATACTGATGAGAGTGGAGTGGATGGAGAAAGGAGCATGAGAGAGAGAGAGAGAGAGAGAGAGAGAGAGAGAGGATGCGGGTTAGTGAGCTAGATGATTATTGACTTTACATTTAAATTCTTGGAGATCGTAGCTGTCGGGGAAGCAAGTAAACGGAAGGGTATTCCAGTTTTCTATTCATAGGGAATAAAAGAGTGCTATGGTGTCTAATGTTCCATGTGTTTTCTGTTTATTTTCAAGCCATTTTCAAAGTGTTGTTTGTCAATATTTTTTTTTTAATCAGTCATAAAAAATTGTACCTAAGGTAGGTGAGTTGTCTCCCTCTGTCAACTCCACCTTCTAGAGGGCACGTTCATTAGGAACCTTTTTTACCAGGCTTCTCGAAGGGTTAAGACGTGAGTTCCGTCAATGTTTTCAAATACCCGCAGTTAGGCCTTGAATCGCCGTATTAATAACTAGCAGGTAAAACACTCAACTACACAAGGACTTCATTAAATGGACTCATAATTGTTTATTTTGCATAATATATTATAGCCATAAATAGGACAATTTGTTTGCAAGGAACAATATTGTTTCAATTGTATTTTACATGACTGTATTATAATATTCTTTAAAAGTTCCAAGTTGTGTTCCGTGTTCTTCATCAGTCGTCACATTAACCATCATATGCAGCCTAAATCACTATAAAGCAAGGCAGTACTTCCACTGGTGCGCAGTGGACGACATAAGACGAGAGTGAAGGGTTACATAGGAGGAGAACGAAGAGAAAGAGGTACTGAAAAGAAACAGGTTACAAGTGGTGTCAGATAATGGGCCAGAGAAAGATGGGAATACTTGTGTGAAGAGAGTTGCGTGAGAGTAAAGTAAAAAAGGGAGAAAACCAACTTTCAGGGATTATTAGGGAAAGGATAAGAGAAGTATGGGAGTCACGGCGATAAGAGATTGACCATGCATTTAAAATCTTGGAGATTGTAGCTATCAGGGAAGTAAGTATACGGAAGGGAGTTCCACAGGCGGGAAGGGCGAGAAAAGAAGCTGATAGAGTAGAAGTGGCGGATACATTTGGTTGTTTTGTGTGTAAAAGTTGTCATTCTGGTTGTTCATGTAAATTCTTGTAGAGGGGGAACCAGCGAGCTAAGCTTGTCAGAGCAGAAGCTATGATAATATTTCTAGAAGCAACAGAGGGAAGCCACATCCCATCGGTGAGAAAGTGAATGCAATCGAGCTGCCAGGTCGGGATCGATTACACTGCAAATTTTCTTCTGGCGCCTGTCGAGAAACCCGAGATGAATAGCAGGGGCGTCCGACTAGATATAACAACAGTATACAATCCACGGGCGGATGGCTGATTTGTATATTGTTTATTTGTATCAGGCGAGAAAAAAATTCCTGACCCAACACAGTGACCCAATCTTCCTAGCAGGAGATTTAGCTATTGATTCAATGTAGTCGTTCCACCGAGAGGGTGAGGCCAAGCAGGCGCAGTGCATTGCTTCCGAGGAGACTAGCTAGATTCATGCTAATGAGAGACAGGAGAGACTGTCTATGGTGGTTGACGGATAGCAGCTTTGTTTTGGAAGCATTAAAGTATACGAGTCATTTCTTACTCCAGTTCACCACAAATTGGAGGTCCTTCTTAAGATCAGCAGTGAGGTTAACTTTGTCCGCCTTAGCAGATTTCTGACTAAGGCGTAAACCCGTGTTTAATTCTAAGCTGTGGAGTGCTGAAGTAATAATATTTCTAAGCTGTGCTGGAATAATTTTAATTTTATATTGGCGATGTCTTTAAAAGATTACCAATAACTGTTGTGGCGCCAAACTTCAGGTTGGATGTAAGAGTCGATGTCTCGTGCCAGATTAAGCCTCGAAAACACTAAAATGCTTGAGGCTCAGGGCGTTTATTCAGCGTGGGCAAATTAACACATTATCTGTAAAAAGAGCGCTGTTCACATGAATAGCATTTAATTTGTGGCAGAAAGCGGTTGAATATCCTGTCAGATAAACATTCTCAATCACTCTCTTTCTCACTCATTCTCTGTCACACTTTGTCTTTGAAAAATTACGAAAATTCAAAGACAAATTCAATCTTTTCCAGTCTACTGGTAACGAAATGCTAATCTTTAGTTTTACAGACTTTCTTGTCTTTTGCTAGTTTAGACTAGTTTTTAAAACATCGTTTCACCCATGTTGAATGTTTTGTCTTAATATTTCCGATTTTTTTCAACAATTTCTAAAAAAATAGATTAATGCTTAATTTAAAATGTGATTTTTTCTAATCATATCACCTCAAGCAAGGCGGTAACGCCACTGATGTGCAGAGGGCTACGTAAGAGTGAAAAGATTCGAAAAGAGAAGCTGGAAACCACATCCTAAACAGGGAACAAGGGATGAGCCTCTTCACATGTACAGTAGACGTGGATGGAGTGTGAACCGGGCGATAGTTTAGTCTCTCTACTCCAATTTAAAAAAAAGAGTGAAAAGATTGGATAAGAGAAAGCCGGAAGCCACATCCTAAACAGGGAACAAGGGATGAGCCTCTTCACCTGTTCAATAGACGTGGGTGGAGTGTGTGTGAACCGGGCGAATGAGTTTCTAATGTAAAATATTGCATAGTGTTCTATTTCTACCACTATCTGTTTCTCTATGTTTCTCTCATTATCTGGGTCATTCCATAGTTCTTAAAGTGAAAATCGATCGTTGACGTTATCAAAAAAAAAAAAAAAAAAAAAGAAAAAAATGACAGTGAAGGTGTTGTCTTTAAAAACTTACGAAAATTCAAAGAAAATTTCAAGCTTTTTCTGTCTACTGGTAACGAGATACTAATCTTTACTTTTGCAGACGTTCTTGTCTTTTGCTAGTTTAGACTAGTTTAAATAAAACATTTCGTTTCACCCATCTTCAATGTTTTGTGTGTGTGTGTCTCTCTCTCTCTATATATATATTTATATGTGTTTGTGTGTGTGTATGTTTGTGTGTGTGTAGGTGTGTGTGTGTATGTGTAAGCATAAAAGTGGGTACAGAGGTCAACCTCGACGTTGATGTCAGTTCTTCAATATGGCACTGAATACTGGACAATCTCATAGAAGATGAAAGAAAAACTTGAAGCAACTGAAATGTGGTTCTACAGAAGGATGCTGCGGATATCATGGATCGAGCATGTGAGTAATGATGAAGTTTTGGAAAGGATGAAAACGAAAACTAAATTAATACTGAGCATCAGGAAGAGACAGCTAAAGTTCCTGGGACATGCAATGAGGAAAGATGGCTTGCAGAATCTGATACTTTCCTTCTATCTGATACAAGCCAGATAGAAGGAAAGAGAGACAGGGGAAACAGCATGTAACACACTTGACGGTTCTGAGCAGTTGGACGACAGAGACGGGATTGCGTGTTGTAACAGGAGAAAGAGCTACCATGGATAGAGAGACGTGGAAAGCCATGATCGCTTGCGTCTATAAAAAGAAGACCTGACTCTGAATCGAGCCATGCTACAATTTTAGGGCGTGCGTCTGTCTGAATAATATGTTCTAAGATCAACTAATACCCTCTGATCATGTGCTCCACTCAGTTGTGTAAAGTTGGAAATTATTTGCTCTTCCGCACAGGGCACGGTCGTCCTGCGGCCTTGGCCAAGATAGAACTCACTAATCCCCTCCAGTATTCCCTGTGGATTTGGAACCCTGGCGCAGTTTATAGCGAAATTCATAATCTTATCAAATAGCTGAATACTTCATGATGCGACAGAGCTACCAAGGGTGTTTTTATTGTGACAACAACACTAGATGGGTTGCCTCCAGGCCCCATCCTGTTATTTAACCCATAACTGGAGGGAAGGGACGGATTAATACCTTTCCCAAGGGTACCAGTTATTAAGTGAATGCAGGATACTCAATTGGAATTCGAACTAGGCTCACCGATTTCTCTTTTCAAGCCGACATCCACTGCACCACAACGCACATCCATCACTGAACACTTACAGCACCGCCTATTCCCAAGCAGTCACCCATCTAGGCACTGACCAGGCTCACGTTGCTTAACTTCGGTGATCGAACGAGATTCAACGTGATATGCCGTAAGAACAATGCACAGGGCATTCACCTCCCGTGTAAAAACAGATCTTAGGATCTATGGTCGTTACATGCTGTTTGCTGGATACTTTACATTGCTTACTGACTAAATCCATGACCTTTTCCAGCACTTTGTCATGACGCCACATGTACATGAACAGTGATTGTGGACATGCTTGGAAAACGTGACGTAAAGTGTCTTAATCAGTTTGACACAACGCTCATACATCGACTAGAGTCTATCCCCACAGCTAGAGGTTGGTCGTATCTGGTAGCAGAAGGCATGGTTGCATTGCAATCAAGGTATTTCATGAGAGCTTCGTCTAATCAAGGTCACTCCATGTAGTCCAAGCACATTGTTTGAACCCTGAAGCAGCAGTAGCTGTTCGCTGCTCTTTCTTGAAATTCCTGATTTCTTCAACCATGGACTCTCGTTGGAGAAAAACTGACTGCTTGTACTACCAAGGCCTGCTCGGCTGGTTCAGGTCACCCACCACCGCCCATAATATTTTTGATTCGCAGACTGTATTCTGCTTCTTGGATAGATTCTACTGCCGACCATTTGATGCCAGTTTTGATATCTAACTGTAATCTGCAGACAAATCTACCGAGTCCATTATCATCATGTAAAGAATTACCTTCCTGATCTTGAACTCCTCCAGTAATGAGGAAATGGGACGTTGTAGGTTTCCGCCATTGGTATAGAGTTCAACTGTGAAGAAGCAGGGTAGAAAACTCTTAATACACTATTGCGTCTGCTGAATGCGAGACACAAAAATATCATACTCCTGAAACGGCTACAGACGTAGGAGCAGCAAAATATGTTGGTAGCACCAAGCCTTCAGTTTTCCGGGGAGGTGGAGTGCTACTTTCTGTACCCCTTTACCTCGGTGCCGATCAGAGAGTGGAATTTTATACGGCCGCGCGATGCTCTTTGCTGGTTTCTCTTTGACTGTTAGGATCTTATCACCGCCATTGCAGAAAAGAATCTATCTACCTGACAGAGCCACTGAGTAACGCTAAACTCTTCCATTCCAACACGCCATTCTTTGGTTTAGCTTTCATTGTACGTCCACGTAAAAAGCTTATGATAGAAGTTCATCGGCGCTGACCTTAGACGAGACCAAAATGGCGACGTCATCCATGGAAGTTCTGGAAGGAGGAAGAATCATTTCTTCCTTAGTCATCACCCCCTTTTCTGTGTCCGCTGCACTGTTGCATGTACATAAAAAGAATTGGTGAAATCACACACCCCATCATGATGCAGACCTCTAGGGCATGCCACTTGTTGGTTACCAACGATAACTGCATAAACTCCGCTCTGAAATATTTCATTATAATTGTCCCAACCCGACTAGAGAAATTTAAAAATCGACAGACATTAGCTCATAGGGAATTGATCCATACGCATTTAAGGGATCAAGCAAAACTACTTGAAGCTCAGTTTTATTTTGTTTGGCTAAACGGATTTAGTTCTAAATCATGTGTGAATGCTTCAAACAGCCGGGGAAGCCAGGTATCCCAGACTTCTAAACAGCTGTATTTATTTAATGGTTACCTAGCAGGAAGTCCGTCATACGACAGGCAAGGATCAAAAGAATATTTTCCCTTCTATATTTAAGAGGGAGCTGGGTCATTTCTTTAAGTATCCAAATGCCATTCTCCAGACACCATTCTTGTGGTACAATACCCTGTTTCCATTTTCACTGTAGGTGGGGGGGGGCGAATTGCTTAAGGACGTTTCGACAATTCTTACATGATCTCTAGGATATTCCATTTATTTCAGGTGAAGTACCAGCACGGGATTTTCGGTTAAATTCCCAAATATTCCTCAGCTGTAGTTCTCTGGATTTTGAGGTCAAGGAAGGTCATTGATCGGAGAAATTGAAACATCTTTTCAAGCATCAGAGTACGTCATCCTCAGGTGGTTCTCGAGTTTCTTCTGTGGTACGTCGAGCCTGGTCAGTACTTAATGTCAGTTATTGAAACTAAGAGTGACAACACTTAGTCTCAATGAACAGCGTTTTAGCAAAAGGATAAGGATTATTGTAAAAGGACCTCTGAAACTGTCCCTTCTTCGTCCGACGTTTTCTTTGGTTCTCAGCTCTAAGGACGTCTAAGATCCTTTGTTTAACGTCCTTAAGAAGGTTCTTAATGTCTTCTCTCTCATACATTATTAATAGAAACCAGTTTAGTTTTGGATGCGTTAACGTTAACGAGCCATCCTTTACCCCAGTCAACAACAGACTGAATGTCGTTTTGGATATTAGTTGCCATTTTGACCTTATCAAACTCATTCGGCTTACTCTCGAGACGAGATCAAATGCTTGTGTCATCAGCGCAGATAACAAGTTGAGAACTGATGTCATCGGGAAGGTCATTAATGAAAATTAAAAAGTAGGACCAAGGTTAGAGCCGTGGAGTCGGAGGCACCGGTTTTAATACGAAAGAATATAGACGAATGGCTGTTCAGGATCATTTTCATTTTATGGTTTAATAGAAAAGACTGGATCAGTTCAAAGATTTGTCCAGAGAGATCGTAACTTTTCAGCTTGTGAAAAAGGCCTGTATGCCAATCTCTGTCGAAAGTTTGCACTACCGGCCATAATTATTAGGCTATCCTAGATGTATTTCATACTATTGTTAGTATTTAATGCCAAACGAAAATAAAATGGTTATTTTGTTATTATTAATTTGCAAAATTTTACAAGGCAAGGAAGCAACATCATCATTTATCCATCACACCCAATGGTGCATAGGGCAGCAACTTGTTGTTGCTGTTTCTGTAACAAACTGTTTTTTACGGGGCTGGGTTGTTAGTCCTGCACCCATCCTCCAAACCTGTCAGACCGGTGGATCATTCTTAGACCTTACGTTACCAGCACCTGGTATTCCCAAATGGTCACCCATTAAGTACTGGACAGGCTCGATGTTACTTAACTTCGGTGATAGGACGAGAACCGGTGCATTCAACACGATATAGATGTAGACCAAGGAAGCAACATACTAATGAATTATTCATGATAACTCGGAGACTGTCGCTTTTTCGTCAGACTTTTTCTTTGGTTCTCAGCTCTAAGGACGTCTAAGATCTTTTGTTTAACGTCCTTAAGAAGGTTCTTGATATCTTCCCTCTCATGAATTGGAGCATCTTGTGAGTCGGTGCTTCATGATTCTCTGTTCTGCTTTAAGTTTACCCTTCTGAATCTGTCGTCTATTTGGACACTTCTCTTCTTTCCTATCCACAGTTGCAGTTGCCACACCAATCTACTCAAGACGCACCTCGTGTACAAATTTGTAAAAATATCTGATCTGCCGATGTGGGACCTTTTAGATGGCTCGTAAATATTAATGAGGGTTCCTGATCGTGATTCGAACAGCTCTCTGATTGCTTTTGGGACACTGGATTCGTGGTTTGTTTGGAATTTCTCCAGGAAGCTGACGCTCAGCAAGGGGATCCTGAAAACTGTGGGTGTATCTGGATTGATAATCCCATCATTACGCTTACATTTTGCCCTATGGATAAGCCTCGCAATACCAAGTCCAGTCACACGTCTTAGTCTATGTCATTAACATCTCAATCAGTCATCAGGGATGTATTCTCCCTCGCTGTTACAGACACCCAGAAGGCATTTTTCGTTCGATGTGCTAGTCCTCAGTATTCTTGTCTTTCTATAATGCCACCTCAACTTGCCGTGGTGGAGGGTCACTTCATCATCTTACTTTCCAAAGTCTTGTTGATCAGATTAATACATTTTCATTAAGCTCCATTCTGTTTTTTCTTTGTTTACAGGTTTAAGTTGTTTTGAATTCGAATATTTGAACGCTTCTGTTGCCATGTAAACGTAATTTTGCTCGTTCAGGTTTAAAACTCTGTAGAGACACGTGACGTGACGTAGCGTGGATTCTGAGAAATTAAATACATTTTTGAATGGCTTCTGTGGAATCAAATGATTTTGTCGCTTAATAACGGTTTTAAATTAATTCTAAAATTTGAAAATTTTACTTTTAATTTATTCATTTTTAATTTATTTGCTGTTTTATTAGCGAGATTTTCAAAGAATCATACCTGATTTTTTTTTTTGTAACATGTGTGAGCTCCAAGCACTTTGGTCGGTAATATGACAAGTGAGTTTACTAGAAAGATTTATGTTTTTGTATATTATATATATATATATATATATATATATATATATATATATATAGGTGTGAGTTTGTAAACCTGGGTTTCACGCTTTTGCGATCGTCAGACAAACTGATTAATTTTTTTCTTAAAAATTGGTTATATTCGTGTATTTTTGTGGAAGTGGGGGAAAATCTGTCGTCACGACAGACACAGGCATATATATATATACATTTGTACGCCCATCAACGCACGCAAGGACACACACACACGTACGCGTGTTCGGTCACTGAGGCTTGCATAAACATACACATGCGAATCGTGCGGGGTTCGGTATATATATGTATATGTGTGCCATTGCAAACATACACACTCATTCGGTTGGCATATTCGAATGGTGTGTAGCGATGTCAACGTCAACGCGCGAATAATTGTCGATTTCTCGTATGTACATATGTACTTTTGATGGGTTCTGTGTGAAACTATGGTAGGTAAGAATTGCTATTATTATATTTAAGGCTGTATTGTTATTTTTGTTTTAAAGTCGGTTATTGGCTTGTTTTATTATTTTTTGTGGTTGCGTATATTTAAACTCGGACGATAGTACTTTTTCGCAAAATACTATCTGGTCAACCATCGAAAGTTTTACATATAATCCGGACGAGGATAAAACGTTCGAGAGGTATTATCATCGGTACCAGGATTTCTATGAAATTGATTGCAAGTACTGGTCTTCTGACAAAAAGATTAGACTGCTCCTCAGAAAACTAGGGACATATGAACACAATAAGTTCACAGACTATATTCTACCAAGAAAAACAAGAGACCTGGAATTTAACGAAGCAGTAGGTCTGCTGAAGGAATTATTTAGTCCAAGGTTGTCCTTGTTTCACAAAAGGTGGAAGTGCTTAAATTTACAAAAAAACGAGGACGAAGATTATACAACGTTCGCCTCGGTTGTCAACAAAAACTGTGACGATTTTAGGCTTTCGGAACTATCAGCAGATAATTTTAGATGCCTAATTTTTGTGCAAGGCCTAATGTCGGGGAAAGACAGTGAAATGAGGAGGAGAATTTTAACAAAGCTGGAAAGCGAGCAGGATATCTCACTCTAAAAGTTGGCGGATTTTTGTCAAAAATGCGTAAGCATGAAGGAAGACGCCAAGAAAATTCAGGAATCTGCAGTAGCAAGCGGTAAAAAAGTAAAACGGAAGCCACGTTTTCGGTCTCTGTCTCCGAGACAAAAGAATCACTCGCCTATGGTGGGTAGGACAAAATTTGAAAAAAGACCCCCTCCAAAAGCTTGTTATGGCTGTGACGAATGGCACTGGTATAGCGACTGCCCGATTAGACGTAAAATGCAGAAACTGTAACAGGCAAGGTCATAAAAAGGCCAAATGTAGATTTAGAACTAAAACGCAAGTAAAAATAGCAAGATCGGATGAGCAAAATCACGGTATGAGGAAATTTTTAGAGGTAAAAATACTCAAACAGACAGTAAAAATGCAGCTCGATAGTGGATCTGACATAAGTATAATAAACACAAAAACGTGGCGAAAGCTTAATAAACCAATCTTGAGGAAGGCGATTAAAGTTGCGAAAACAGTTACAGGAAAGAAAATCAAATTCGAGGGTGAACTGATTCTCAATGTCAACTTTAATAACCAAACTAAAAAATTAAAAATGTTCGTCATGAATAGAATAGACAATTTGTTTGGGACAGATTGGATTAATGAGTTTGATTTGTGGGATCTGCCCATAAGTGCTTATTGCAAGAATATAAAAGAAGACACGACTGACGATATAAAAATATTGAACGCGGAGTTAAAGAAAGATTTCTCAGAAGTATTTGCAGAAGGATTAGGCAGGTGTACTAAAACGGCTGCAAGAATTAAATTAAAAGAAGACGTGACACCTGTATTCAAGAAAAAAAGAAATGCGCCTTATGCGGCTATCAGCAAAATTGACGCTGAATTGGAGTGATAAAAGAAATTAGGCGTTTTGTCAAAAACCGAATATAGTGACTGGGCCGCGCCAGCAGTTTATGTGAAAAAGAAGTCGGGGGATATCCGGATATGCGCTGATTTTTTTATTGGGTTGAATAACACCATTGAGGACTACCATTATCCTCTACTGAGCCCAGAGGAAGTATTTTCTAGGTTAAATGGCGGGAAGTTTTTCACAAAGATCAACCTCAGTGAGGCATATCTTCAAATCCCGGTTGAAAATGAAAGTTCTAAGTTATTATGTATAAATACCCATAAGGGATTATACAAATACGAACGGTTGGCGTTTGAGAAAAAAACGGCTTCAGCGGTTTTCCAACAGACTATGGACCATATGTTAGCTGGACTAGACTTCGCTCTTGCATACCTCGATGATATTTTAATCAAAAGTGTAACGGTCGAGGAACACAAAGATCATCTGCGTGAAGTATTCAAGAGAATACGCAATTATGGTTTTAAAGTCAAGGTGAGATCGGTTTTCGACAAATTAATCCCGACGAAGAAAGTAGATACACCCATTGTGAGCACACAAAAAAGAAGGTTCTTGATAAATGAAAAAGTTTATTTCAGGAATTACAAAAATAATACTGCTTTCTGGATGCCAGAGAAAATAAAAGAACGCGTAGGAAACATGCTTTATATGGTTCAAGGGTCAAAATTTGTACACAAAAGGCATGTGAATCAAATAAAGAAAAGACTTTCGGAGGAAACAACTGTCGCGTCTCAAAGGTGGGACGAAAATGTGAAAGATCTGTATGACACATTTCAGCTACAGATGCCTCAAAGGCAAGAAGTAAATAGTAGAAAATCCACCAGAAAAAGGAAAGTGACGCACCAGTTAACAGTGGATCCGAAAAGGAAAAAGTATGACTGACAGCAAAAGTCTTAGGAAGTGGGTGTTGGGACGCCCGCGCCTATTCGGCTATGATGGACTATTCCATTACTATGTAAAGTAATGGTGGCATCTACGGGGAGAGTGTGCCGAGCAGCCGATCGACAAGTCAGTAGTAGACTTCCGGTGACGACCCGGAAGTACCCATTGCTCATACTACGTCTTACGACGGTTGAGACGATTAACCTTTATTCTTGTATTGGATACTAATAACCTTTGTAAATACTATTTTCACGGAATACAACAATTAACCTATTCCTTCTGTTGAGTTATTTATTCTTACTCACGACATAACAGTAAGATGAATAAGAATAGTGTCCACAGCAGTACAAAAAGAATCGGAAAGCCATAAGACTTATATGAACCATAATTGTAAGATGAATGAGAGTGGTGTCCACAGCAGTGCAAAATGAATCTGAAAGCCATTACATTATTCTGTCTTGAATGTCACCATGAACCATAATTTTAAGATGAATGAGAGTGCTGTCCACCATAATTGTAAGATGAATGACATTGGTGTCCATAGCAGTGCAAAATGTACAGGGAAGCCATTGCACGTTTATGTCTTGAATGTCTCCATGAATCATAATTGAGAGATGAATAAGAGTGGTGTCAACAGCAGTGCAAATGGAATCGGAAAGCCACTGCACTATTCTGTATTGAATGTCACCAAGAACCATAAATTTTAAGACGACTGAGAGTGGTGTCCACAGCTGTACAAAAGGAATCAAACGCCAAAATAATTAATCTGTTCTGATTGTCACCATGAACCATAATTGTAATAAAAACGAAAGTCGTGTCCACAGCAGTGCAAAAGGAATAGGAAAGGCATAAATCTTATTTGTCTTGAATGTCACAATCAACCATAATTGTAAGATGAATAAGAGCGGTGTCCACAGTAGTGCAGAAAGAATCAGAAAGTCATTTCACTTTTCTGTCTGGAATGTCTTTATGAACCATAAATATAAGATGAATGATAGTGGTGTCTACAGCAGGGAAAAAGAAATCGGAAAGCCATAATATTATCTATCGTGAATGTCACAATGAACCATAAAGGTAAGATGAATGAAAGTGGTGTCCGCAGCAGTACAAAAATCAGAAAGCAATTTCAATATTTTGTCTTGAATGTAAACATGACCCATAATTGTAAGATGAATGGGGGTAGTGCCCACAGCAGAGTAAAAGGAATCGGAAAGCCATGACACTTATGAGTAATGAATGTCACTATGAACCATAATTGAAAGAGAGTGGTGTCCACGGCAGTGCAAATGGAATCGAAAAGCAATTGCATTATTCTGTCTTGAATGTCATCATGGATGATAATTGTAAGATGAATGAGAACGGTGTCCACAAATGTCCACAGCTGCACAAAAGTTATCAGTAAGGCATTACACTATTGTGTCTTGAATTTCACAATCATTGTAAGATGAATGACATTGGCGCCCACAGCAGAGCGAAATTAACCGGGAAGCCATTGCACTTAAATGTCTTAAATGTCACCATGAACCATAATTGTGAAATGAATGAGAGTGGTGTCCAGAGTAGTTCAAAAGGTATCGGAAGGTCACTGCACTATTCTGTCTTGAATGTCAACATGAACCATAATTGTAAGATGAATGAGAGTGGTGTCCACAGCAGTGCAAAATGAACCGGGAAGACATTGAACTATACTCTTTTGAATGTCACCATAAACCATAATTGTAAGATGCAGAAGGTACCGGGAAACCATTGCACTATTCTGTCTTGAATGACACCATGAACAATAACTGTAGGATGAATGAGAGTGGTGCACACAGGTGTACAAAAGGAAACGGAAAGCCATTGCAATATTCTGTCTTGAATCTCGCCATGAACCATAATTGTAAGATGAATGAGAGTGGTGCCCACAGCTCTCCAAAGAAATCGGAAAACTATTGCACTATTCTGTGGTAAATATAACCATGAACCATAATTGTAATATGAATGAGAGTGGTGTCCACAGCAGTGAAGGAGGAAGCGGAAAGCACTCTTGAATGTCATCATGAACCATAATTTTAAGATGAATGACAGTCGTGTCCACAGCAATGCAGAAGAAACCAGAAGGCCATTGCACTATTCTCTCTTGAATGTCACCATGAACCATAATTGTAAGATGAATGAGAGTGGTGTCCACAGCAGTGAAGGAGGAAGCGGAAAGCACTCTTGAATGTCATCATGAACCATAATTTTAAGATGAATGACATTCGTGTCCACAGCAATGCAGAAGAAACCGGAAGGCCATTGCACTATTCTCTCTTGAATGTCACCATGAACCATAATTGTAAGATGAATGAGAGTGGTGTCCACAGCAGTGAAGGAGGAAGCGGAAAGCACTCTTGAATGTCATCATGAACCATAATTTTAAGATGAATGACATTCGTGTCCACAGCAATGCAGAAGAAACCAGAAGGCCATTGCACTATTCTCTCTTGAATGTCACCATGGACCACAATTACAAAATGAATGAGAGTGGTGCACACATCTGTACAAAATGAATCCAGGAAGCCATTGCACTGTTCTGTCTTAAATGTCACCATGCACCATAATTGTAAGATGAATGAGACCGGTGACCACAGCTGTACGAAAGGAATCGGAAAGGCATTGCACTTTTCTGTTTTGAACGTCACCATGAAAGATAATTTTAAGATGAATGACATTGGTGTCTACAGCAGTGTAGAAAGAACCGGGAAGCAATCGCACTATTCTGTCTTCAATGTCACCATGAACCATAATTGTAAGGTGAATGAGAGTGGTGCACACAGGTGTACAAAAGGAAGCGGGAAGCCATTGCACTATTTTGTCTTGAATCACCCCATATGAAATAATTGTAAGATGAATGACATTGGTGTACACAGCAGTGCGGAATGAACGGAGAAGCCATTGCACTATTATGTCTTGAATGTCATCATGAACCATAATTGTGAGATGAATGGGAGTGGTATCCCCAGCAGTGCAAAAGTTATCGGAAAGCCATTGCACTATTCTGTCTTGAATGTCACCATGAACCATAATTATAAGATATGGTGAAAGTAGTGTCCATGGCAGTGCGAAAGGAATCGGAAAGCCATTGGAGTATTCTGTCTTAAATGTCACCATGATCCATAATTGTAAGATGAATGAAAGTGGTGTTCACAGCAGTGCCAGAGAAATCGAAAAGCCATAACACTTATCTGTCTTGAATGTCACCATGAACCATAATTGTAAGATTAATTAAAACGGTGTCCACAGCAGTGCAAAAGGTATACGAAAGCCATTACACTGTCTTGAATTTCACCATGATCTCTTAATTGCTCTCGTTCCCAGGTTCACCCCGACCCGCATTGGTAACACCTGTTAAGATCCTAGTTCTGACTAAATAGTGAATTCCCAAACAATAAATCACATTCAGTAACCCTCTACCATGAATGATACTTAGGCCTTGTATTATTTGATAAATAACAGCAATTAAAAACTTCTATAATGTTCTGGTGAGTGGAACAGATGAAAATCTCTAGGTGTAAATGAGACGAACATGGAGGATGCGAAAAATCAACCAATTGAAAAGAATTTATTTTCTTTTTGCAGAGTGTGCCATTACATCAGGGGTCTCCAGAGTTGTCGATATCGACTCCTGACGGTCGATGGGACAATTCAAGGGGTCGATAAAGGCCTGGAACTCAAAAGAGGGTCAATAAATTCCAAGGGTTAATTGAGCTTTTGGAGTTGAAAGCTGAAATTCGTATAAGAATAACATATTCCTAAATTAAAAATTGCTGATACACATTATGCCGACCATCCGGATACAGTTAGTGCACATAAACACCGACAGTCACACAGGGAAAATAGCGACAATTCTTTCACTTATGGCAGCGTTAAACACTGCGATAGATCAACTCTACCATTCCATGGACGGGTCGATGGTGTAAAAAGTTTGGAGACCCCTGTATAGCATTGTCACGCTGTAACACATTTTCTATTTTGCAAAACAGGACACATTACACGTAATGATTCTTGCTGACGATAATAGATTTTGTCTTAGATTTTTTAACGATAGAGTTGAAGTAAGATAAAGGATTTAAATGCTTTACGTTAAATCAAGTTTTGTCGCGCTAATATAGATTTTTTTTTCTTTCTTGTGAAATAAAACTATATTTCTGTTGACGCCGAGAAATCGGTGAAACGTGAAAAAATAAAAAAAAATCCATATATTTCCATAATGGCGACATCAGAAAAAATAATTTTTATTTCACGAGAACAAATTCTAGAGTAGCGAGACAAATCGTGATTAACGATCTAAAGCGACCAAGAAATTTTTTTCAAAATTTACTTTATCGTTATCGGAATTAGATTCTCATTCATTTCAACTCTGTTTTTATTTTCATTTATCTATTTTTCATTATTTCCTTTTCATTCTTCCTTTCTTTCTTCCTATTTTATCCTTTTTAATTTCCATTGCTTTGCCTTCCAGTTTGTGACGTCGAAGTATTTCCTCTTGAATCAACTGACGCCCGACTTAATTGTTGTTGTTTGACTTTATATAAAATAGGGGAAGTTCATCTTGCACAGCTCACTACAATTTTCAATTTTCTTTCTTTTTTCTCACTTTCTTTAAATTTTATTTAATTATTTTTCTTTTCGAGTATGTTATTTCTCAAGTCCCAGTAAAACAGACACTAAGGCTATTTTTCTGTTAAGTGTAATCAGTGTTTTAGAACTAAGAATATATTTAAGATCGTCAATACAGTAGCTGTGTGTGCTGTGTAAGCAGGCTTTGAACTAAAGGATTTTTTCATTTGATAAAAAAACTTACGAACAAAAAAACGTTCAAACAAATGCTTTGAGGTAACATTTAATTTATATTAGCATACAACAAAGACAGACGACTCGATCCGAATTTAAGTACAAATGATAAATTTCTTGTGAACACACAAAATTAAATGAATTATGCAAATTAAGTGCATTTCGTGTCAAATGATGATCAATACCATGTATGTGAAAATAATCAATGCAAATGAAATACGCCTTTTTACAATAAAAAAGTTCAAAGGTTCTAAGAAAAGAAAACTACATATAAAATGTAGTAAAGGAGAAAATAATTCCTGTTGTAGAGCAGCCATTCACTTGACGTACTCACTACCTTCGGGCTGAAAAGAACTCATACGAGTCTCCGCCGAAGAGTAGAATCTCGTTTGGAGAAAAGCAGACATTAATTTTTGTCCGTGCTTATGAGCTCAGTTTTATTCACGTTAATTGGCCTTGTGCCGCATGTATCTCGGGCTTCTGCCCACTTTGGTAGGCCGTAAATAATTCAGGGTGTCATAGATATTCTGACGAGATCGACTGCGTGCGTCAATAATTCACTTTGACGGACTCTCTGCCTTCGAACAGAGAGGAACCCAGACAGAGCTCCACCGAACCTTAGAGTCTCGTCTAGGGAAAATCAGACATGAATTTTTGTCCGAGCCTAAGGGCTCGGTGTTCACACTTAAATGGCCTTGTTCCACAATTACCTCGGGAATTCGCCTATCTGATGAGATGTTTGATACCTTTGGAGTGTATTTGACGATTACTTTTTGCTCAGCGTATCTGTTCTGACGAAGCTTTTGCCGACTATGTATTACTTTTTCCGTCCGACATTTTGTCCTGAGCCCCGGTACGTTTATCTCGGGTGAGTAACGCCAGTAAGAATCGATCATGGCTCTCTGGTTAGCAAGTTTAAATGGCCGAGTTTTGAGGTCTGAGTCGAAAAGAGCTCGGTTCGTTAGAGATCTTAAAAGCCTCGGTGCGAATATATGTTGTATTCAAGAGACTCGCTTTATTGCAAGTGACTACGAGAGTGTGCTGTCGAGTGGGGGTCCACCTCTTTTGATACATGCTTGAAGGGTGTCTCTTGGTTAGTAAGTCGTTCTTTGGACGCTACTTGTTCACTTGTCTTCGCGAGCCCGGCGAGCAGATTGTGTGTAGTGGATGTTACCATAAAAGAGAAATTATTACGATTCATTGAGGTTTATGCACCCAATGACACTATGAAGAGGGAAGCTTTTCTTCGGGGTATCTATCGGTTCGTGATACCGTCAAAACGGGTAGTTCTAGTGGATGATTGGAACGCCGCTCTTGATCCCAATTTAGACGGCGGGGGAGTTACGAAGGATGTAAAATATTTTAGGGATTTTGTCGCTACACTTGATCTGGTCGATAAGTTCCGAAATGAACTTCCGAAGAGGGTAGAATTGACTTGGAGTAATAGTGGCGGCCCGGGAAGGGTGCAGCTTTCTAGCAACATCGACCAGGTTCTGATTAGAAGAGTAGACGTAAGGCTCTTAGGTTGTCCAAGTTTTTTATAGTATAGTTTATACGGACCTTGTACGGGTCCGCTTAAACTTAGATAAGGCTAAGCCTAGAATGACTGGCTTCTTAAATTTAACACGTTTTTGTTGAACTTGAAAGATTTCCGGGAGCAGCTACCATTAACAATAAAGCGGGAACAGACAGGTTCTGTGTTTCAGAACAAGTGGTGGAGACATCTTAAGAGCACCAATAGGTCTTTTGCCGCCGATCCTAGCAGACGACTCAACAGATAGAAGAGAGGCGCAAAAGACACTACAATCTAGTGCCGAGAATGATGTTAAATCGGGAGATATTGATAATGTAGCTATAGGAAAGACAAAGCTTATCACAAAGGATCAAGCTCAAGTTGTTAGACCGAGTTTAAATAGAATGTCTGCCGAGTCAACGAATATGGCCACAGAACTGCGTACGGAAGAACTTCACAGTGTCTCTGATAGATATATCACACGTGTCACATCGCCGGAAGGGAGAATCCTGACGACAGATGAGGGCATATGCGGGGAGATTCGTGACTACTTCCAGATGCTTTTCACCAGGGAGCCTGGTCTGAGTTCGACTCAGTTCCACAACTATTCGGCTGTCTTTCCTTCCCTCGAGACGACTGAAGAGTTGAAGAAGGTCGGGAAGGAAAAGACTCCTGGCATCGATGGTTTACCTTACAAAGTATATTTGAGGCTGTCACTCATTTTTGCCTCTTAGCTGAAAATTCTCTTTAATCACTGGATGGAACAGGGATCTATCGCTCAATGTTTCACAAGGGTTGTGGTGAAAAAATGGAGATGGTATTACTAATTTTAGGTCCTTAACGATGCTTAACGTGGAGTGAAAGATTTTGATAAAGGTCCTGGTAAACGTTTGCAGGCTGTGCTTGATCGTCCCATATCCCCTGAACAGATTTGTGCTGTAAAGGGCAAGACAATTCAGGATAACCTTCATTTGGTGCTCACGATCATAGAAAAAAAATCAACAGAGAAGTCACGCTGATCAATTTAGATCAGTCCATAGCCTTCGATAGGGTGGATCATCGTAAGCTCTCCTGTCTGCAGTCGGATCCAAGCTGAACTTTTGTTCCTGAATTTGCCTCTTGTATGCGAACTGCAGTGCTATGCTGGAAGTGAACATGGTAAGATCGAAGCCCTTCATTTTGACCAGATCTATTCACCAGTTATCTCTCGCCCTTGCTGTATGTGCTTGCACTGGAGTTTTCCTGTGCAGATTAAGGGTAGATACGGTTCTTAGCGGCATTACATTACCTGGTGCCACTAACTCGACTAGGTATAACGCTTACGCCGACGACATCTCAACGCTTGTAATAAGCATTGCCGAGATTGACGAAGTCTGAAGAGAAATCCGCCGTATTAGACGGTCACAAAAGTCAAAATTAATTGCGATAAGTCTGTAATTTTGCGGTTAGAAAGCCTTTTTTTTCCTGGGCCCTTTCAGTTGGACGGACGGGCCTTGAAAGATACTTGGCGGCTGGTTTGCTTCAGCTGAAGAAAAATTGGTTGGAGATTCGAGAGAAGGTTTTAACCGCAGTTAATATGAGGCTAAGAAGGAAGCTTTCCTTGAAAGGGAGAGCCGAGATGTACGTTACGTACTTCTACCCTTTCACCCTTTACCGGTTTTCAGTTCTGCCACTTCCGTCCAATTAGCTAGTCAAGTGAAATCTTTGTTTAGTTTTCTCTGGCGAAACAAAGCTCATATGATGTGTTGCGAGGTCTGCTACCTCCATCCGTCTGATTCCGGACATAGAGACTCGTCGAAACATTTTACGATTGCATTTCCTCGATCGGATGTGTACACAGGATGACAAGAATGACATCTTCTGGAAAGAGGATGCCCAAAAATCTTTCCCGTCTGAGAAGCGTGAAATCGGCTGAGGTGGAAGACCGTCGTTCGCGCCAAAATGTCTGCTCTTTCTACAGTGAGTGCCGTCATGCACTGCAGGTTCTTTCTCAGATAGAGACCGCCCTCCCTGATATTCGTCCGTTGTCGAGGAAGGCATTATATCAAGTGTTAGTGGGTTCGTTCACGATGATTTGATCCAGACGCTCGGTCTGACGAGTTGGAGTTTTGCTCTCTATGGCCTTGGACGCCTTAGTTTAGGAGCCTCACTAATGATGAGGCATCACTCATCTGGCTGACAATTCGTGATGCGCTGTGTCGGCAAAAGGTTTTTCGATGCAGGACTTGTGATATGCCAGAATGCGTTCAATGCAGTGAAAGAGAGTAGTCTATTGCTCTTTCTTCACTGCCTGTTCGTACGCCCGCTGTGCAAGCTTGATGAAGGCTACATGGTCCGCATGCTGCATGGACAATTCTATACCCTGGATGCCAGTTCTGTTTGTAGCAATATGAGTTTCTTGTCGCACAGGAAGAAGCACTACGTGTTTCTGAACTTGCAGGCCTTGATGCAAATGGTGATATGGACGACGACAAGGGATGAAGTTCAAGGGGCATTGCATTTCTCTTCTCATCAACTGATTGCGTACTTTCGGCATCAGCTGAAGGTCATGATCAGAGTAGAGATAGAGAGGAAGTGGGGATAAATAGACAAAAGCATTCTTCTGGGGACTTCTTTGCTGAAAGGTGGATGACTGTTGCAGGAATTGTGCTAACTTAGAGTGATATCTCGAGCTGGCTGGATGAAGGACTTGTTCTTCCGAGAAAAAACATGCCCACCAGACCCATTTAGGTTAGAGTAAGGAATTCTTTTTCTTTCATTTGGAAAGTGATTAACATTTTTTTTTAATCATATCACCCCGAGCAAGGCGGTAACGCCACTGATGTGTAGGGTGCTACGTAAGAGTGAAGAGATTGGAAAAGAGAAAACCGGAAACCACATCCTAAACAGGGAACAAGGGATGAGTCTCTTCACCTGTTCAATAGACGTGGGTGGAGTGTGAACCGGGCGATAGTTTAGTCTATCTACTCCAACTTAGCTAGAGAGTGCATGGTCATTGACACTTTTTTTCTTTTTAGTCCCTCACATTTTTAGTTTTGATTCCCTTTCTCCATCTTTTTTTTTTTTTTGGTGATAGATGGCATAGTTCTCTAGGTCAATGGGAGCATTTCGTTTACTCTCTATTTATTTTCATAGGTTCTCAGTGTTTTTTTTGTTTTGTTTTTTTTGTTTTTTTTCTTAGTTAACGTGCTTTTCTGCTATATCGTAGATATGGAGAGGGTTTCATAGTAATTTTTTCAAGGGGTTATTTTAAATTGTAAATAATTTCATTTTGTTTTATCCCCGTCCCCACATACTTGTAAAATGGAGTATTAGTTAGTTTATTTACAAATAGACAGAATGCGTTGTTTTGTTGATTGTGACATATATGAGTTATTATAAATGGGGCATTATGGTGAAAGGATTATTGTAAGTTTGCTTGGGCTAGTAAATGTGACTAGTTAAGTTAAATAAAAGAATAGTGAAGACCGGTTCTTACTCCTCCCTCATTTTGGCTTTGTGAAACATTTTATGTATTACACATAAATAAATATTGTCATTGACGATTGTTATCGAACTTTGCACTCTGTGACTCTAACTACTTAGCCTCTCCTCTCTTCTAATATTTGTTGTTCAGTCTTCTGGTGTTTGTCTTATTGTATTGATATCCCTTAGCAAGCATATTGTGCTGTAGATACTTCGAACACAACTTCTGAGTATCATCCACGGCAATACAACAAATTGGTGACGAAGAAAATTCACTGTTTATTATCATAGTGTTGGACAAAGATTTGTTTTTTGACTGGTGAAATCAGTAGATCGAAAAGAAAAACTTATGCCTGAAACAATAGACTGACGACGAAAATATCAACAATCAAAATCAATATACAACAGATTTGATTACGTAGATTTCAAACCAGCAAATAACAGATTTGGTATTGAAAACTCGGACAGCGGTTTTGACCCAAAAAACATTGTACAGATTTACTGACGTAAGCGAACAGTTTGTCGACAATCTCAAAATAATCAGGAAAACAGCAAATTTAAAAATAGAGAACTTTAAGAAATACTCCCTTTAATCTTTTAAACAATAAGAATTAGCTCAAAAACGGGAAGAAAAAGAAACTTGCTATACTGTTAGAAATTTTCTCAAAAAGAGAAACAAGTCCAAATAAACCAAATACATTTCCTGAGAATGCTGTGTTTAAATCAATTTGAAATTTTTCGTATGAACCTGAAGAGAAGGTTACATTTGATGCTTATTATCGCAGGGTTGAGGAGATATTTGTTAAAGACTGCTCGAACTAGACGGACAATAAGAAAATTCGTTTAAAATTAAATAAGTTTGGTAATTCGGAACACGAAAAATACAGAAACTATATTCTACCAAAACAACCTGGAGAAATTGAAAAAAACTATCCAGATATTGTCTAATATTTTTGGAGAAAGTATTTCTTTATTCAACATGCGATGGCGTTGCTTATATTTATCAAAACAATGATGGAGACTACACAACTTACACAAGTGTAGTGAATAAGGAGTGAGAAAGATTCCGACTGAATGAATTAAGCGTGGATATGTTCAGGTATTTAATTTTGTACAAGGATTCACCACACCAATTGAAACATACGTACGTCAAGATTCTTAACAAAGTTGGAACAAGACCATGAAATTGACTGAGGAATATCAGAGAATTGCAAACTTGAAAAAAGATATCTCAAATATTGGGCAAGGAGACATATCCCAGATATTTTTGCTGAAGGTAATAGGCTTTCACTTAATCCTGTGTAGTAGTCGACGCAGACTGATTTTTTTTTCCTTATGTATAATAATGGAATTGCCCATTTACTGTAATTTGTTTTTTCTATAACACCTGTTTTTGTTTTTTTGTTTTTTTGTAGACGTTTCACAGCTTTGTCTACGTCTCCTAGTACGGTGAATAGTATCTGTCGCTTAAGCCGAAACACTGGAGTTTCCTTTTCTTTAAACTCAAGCTTTGCTTTAACCTTAGAACAAAATCCTATGCCCTTAGTTTGGCTCCGTAGAGGATGTGTCTGGCGTATCGAGCAAGGCGGGTGTTCCTAAGGAGTATATTTGGCGAAAAAACAAACAAACGTGGAAATGGAAAAAAGGTCCGTCCAAGAGGAAAGTCAAGATGAATGGACTGAGGTTTTTAGAAGGAGAAAAAGGGCGTCTTCCCTTCCTCCTCAGCAGGACGCCCTTACAAATGGAGCGCTATCTTCACCGAAAAAGAAATTCATAAAAACACGAGAGCAGGATGTACAACAACAAAAACAACAACAATAACCAGCACAATTAGCTGAAAAAGAACACGGGATGGACTGTGAGGAAATGCCCTCCCCGCGATCCTCATCTCTGAAAAAAGGAGGATGGAATAGGAGAATGTTGTATAAGAAAAGGGGGAAAAAGTTTAAAAGTAGACCGAGGCAAGGGTCGTGGTTGCCGTCAAAACCCAATCCGCGCCAGAATTACCTGTGAGAGCTGAACATTTTAAGGGGAGTAGTCAGTCCTCTTCCCCTGTAAGAATTATTATATCTCCCTCTCCCAAAGTCTCCTCCCAACCAGATAAACCTTTCTCAAAAGCAGATAAACCCTCTTTCAAACATGATAAAACTTCCCCCAAACTAGATAAACCTTCCCTCAAACCAGACACTGAAAATAAAAAGAATAAAAGCATATATAAAAATGTAAATATGAGCCAGATAGATAGATAGGCCCTAGCGAGGGACCTTTCCCCACAGAGAAAGTCCCTCCAATGCCATTTTTTAAATTATCTTTGGTCGACGGCAAGTGGATCGAGGATTCCAACAATTTTCCTAATGCCCCCTGAGTACTGACTCTTGTTCAAAAAATACCGGGGGCAACATGAGAATCTGGGATTTTTTAGAGAGGGCCACAGAAGCATTTCCCAAAATTAGGATGTCTCAAATAGGGACGCATGAACTGAAAAACTTTCATTGCTTTCTGCTGGGAGGGTGCCGGTAATCCTCCACCTCACTTTATATAGAGTCATAAAACTTACATTCCTTGCGGACGTCGGCGGTATTGTCTCGGACGAATTATGTCTGAGATGGGTACTGGTAGTTTGGGACAATCCGTCGGGGTCTTGATTCAAGCAGATTTTCGTCTAGTCTGTGTCTAAGAGGTTCCACTTAGAAAATGTCTATCACTCGTTTGTGCCCGAAAGACGTTAGATAGTAGGCCTAGATTGACTGGACACTGGAAGTTGAACGTGTCTTTACTGGACAAGCGGTACTTCTGGCAACAACTAATGAAACTAATGATGCGGAAATTAGTCGGGAGGGTTATTGGGAATAGGTGGTGGGAGGGGCCTAAGGATAAAATTAGGTCTTACACTGCTGACTATAAAGATAGTCTATCCCGGGCGATGGCAGGCGGGGATCCTGTAGCGATGCATTTGCTAAGCAGGACCTGGACCGTTTGGCTAGCAAACGGTACCGGTGTCAGGTTGTTAGGTATAGGTTAAACAAGGTCGTGAGCATAGACACAGAATTGCGCAAGGAAGAGATCCGTCGAGATGGCGATCGATATATTCGAGAGGCCAAAACCAGGGACGGTCGTACTCTGAAGTCGACTGACGATATATGTGAGATTCGTTTTGGTGGCATTTCTAGAGCCGATTTATCAAGTAGCCTGGCCTCTGTGAAAACGAGTTTCGCAACTATATAGCTGATTTTCCTCGGCTTTCGCCGACTGAAGCGGCTAGCTGAGAGGGTGAGCTCAAGGAGGAGGAAGTTTATTTGGCAAAAAAGAGTGTCGGTAGTGTAAGTTTCCGGTACTTGATAATCTACCCTATAAATTTTACTTGAGGATGTCACACATTTTTGTACCGATTTTGATGGTGTTGTTGAACAACTGTTTCCGAAAAGAGTCCGTCCCCAATCAGATTTCCAGGGGTGTGATCACGCTTTTAAAAAAGGTTAAAGGTGTTGGGACCCTCATCTTTCTCTGTGATGACCATGTGAAGGTGATCGAGTGCTTGCTGTCTACCCTTTTCTGCAAGGGACACAAGCATCAGTTAAAAAAGAGAAATCGGCTCCAAAAGTCCGTGTCAGCTGGGAATACCACACACATGGTGAGTCATCGATGTTGGCTTTCCTATGCTGAGCGTTAACAGAGAATTCTATGTTGGTGGAGAATGTTAGTAACGCCCTTCCTAGACTTACTATCACCCCTCCAATTTTGAGGGCTAAACGCTGACGTAGGCCCCGAAACCATTCGGAATTTTTACTCGAAGGGCCTTGCGGGTCACTTCTCGGTCCACTAACCTTTCTCGGCCTCAGAGGCACATATATCGTGTATTAGTAGATGGGGTCGCGAAGGACCCTCTACGTGATTGGCTCAGCTTGCCGTTGACCGAGTCGTGCTCCTGTTGTTTTTGGCGCTAGCTGTGAATTACCTCAGTAACTCTGAGTTTTCGCTTACCTGGCGATTGGTTCGGAACGTGCTATCTCTCAATGACATGGACTTTAGATGGGGCGGAGCGAATTTGCCCGACTGTCATCGGTGTGCCCTTGGTTTAGAAGAAACGGCTGCGTACCCCTTCTACTATTGTCCTCAGATGCGCCCTTTCTGGGACCGTGTCGGTGAGTTGACAGCCGAATGCCTGTGTCTAACGATCTCGCGTCCGCGTGTGATAATGTGTCACCCTCGTATTCTGGGGTGAAATGGATTGTGTTTCTGACGTTTTGAATGTCTTATTTGTATTAATATCCATTAGTACGGATATTGTGCTGTAGATACTCAGCACGCATCTTCTGGGTATCGTTCTGCCACCTCGGCGATACGACATTTCTTTAAATAGTACAATTTTTGACGCACATATGGTGGTAACAGTGAAGAATAGAACAGTTACACCAATCGAAGATTTTTTCTTGATTTGGAATTGACTTTGATGTTCCTTTCTATTCTCATCCAGTTGATGTCAAATTTCTTCTGTGTTGTCTTTCTTTCTGTACCGGAGTGACCTGGGTTCTAGCAGCAGATAATCGTCAACTCATTAACGCCTCCTTTTGTGACCTCCAGATAGGCTCCAAATTCACTTATCGAAATTTGGACGGAAACAATTTTATTAGTTCTGAATGAGATGCAAAGGCAGCTGTTTGCCCACAAAACGAAATGTGCCAAACATATTTTCAAAATTCAAAAACTAATCAAGAACCCAAAGCAGCATTTGCTTTCTCAGTAAAGCAGACGATACACGAAAAGCAGCTTAAATTTCTTATCGAAAAACATGGATTCTCTGGTCTATGAATGTTATCTTCAATGGGTGCAACAGAAGTATATTTGTAAGAAAAACATGCAAGTTTTGTATTTGCAGAGACTTATGCCTGAAGTGCTTAAAATATTTAAACTTCTATATTTCTTTTAATAACTTAGGATAAATAAATTAAAACTTGTGTGTTAACAATTGATGTTGGAAAATACTGTAAGTTGTCTTCACAATTGAATGTGGAAATAAATCAACCTCTGTGGTAAATATGTCTGTTGTTATTTTTTAACATTACCTGCCTTTATAATAATAATAATAATAATAATAATAATAATAATAATAATAATAATAATATTTACCGGCAAAACAGCTTTGCGGCTTTTATTTCACCGAGACTGGTAAAATAATCTTAAAAGCATATTTGACTATTTTACCGGGACCGGCAAAATAACCTCTTTCTTTTTTTTTAATTCAGTTTTTTTTTTCGTTTTCTTTCCTTAAATCTTTAGATTTTCATTCTTCTTTTTCAATTTTCGTATAATTCCTTTTTATTTTCTCCCATTTCTTTTCTTGTTCTTTTATATATATATATATATATATATATATATATATATATATATATATATTTGTTTCCTTCGGTTCGTTTTTTCTTTAATTCTTGCTTTTTCTTTGACACAGTCTTTTTTTTTTCCTTTTTCTTTTTTTTTCCATTGAAAGAACTTTGGTATTTTTAAAATTAATTCGTTCCTAATATTTTTTAACAATCTTATCGTCTTTTGAGAAAAATCATAAGGTTTCTGCAAGTTGTTCATATTTTTACGGTAATCATTAATCATTACATCTCTATTCCTTCACTGCACTTACCCGACTCAAGACTTTCCGCTCTCACTCGAAAGTGTAATTCCCCAGTTTCAGTTGACCTGTTCCGCCATTATGCTCCGCCCAATTAAACAAAGTTGGATAATGTCAAAACCATTTGCTAATGTCTGTGGCATGACAAATTATTTAAAAAAGCTGATACAAGTCAATCATTCATTACTCATATCTACGCGTGAAGGGCCGAAAATTAAACTTCATTTGGTGTTAAATACCATCGTGCTTATTAATATTATTATTCACGCAATACAAGGCCCAAGAACCACTCAAGGCTTCTGAATGAGATTATTGTAAGAGCATAAAGGGAAGGAGTAAGAAATGTATAGTATAGGATATATAACGATATACCCGATACTTGAAGAGGTTAAAAGCATAGCGATTGGGAAAACATCCTCTTGGGAGTCTGCTTCACACTTCTGGGAAAGAAGTTGTCTGACTGAAACTTCTTACAAATGGGATACAAAAAGAATGAGTATGAGTCAACCCTGAGTAATTTGACATGGTAGGTCTTAGCGATGAAGAACTAAAATATCCTGTTCATCTGAACACCATGGAAATAGCGATAGACCAGCAGAAGAGATGTGAGGTGTCATCTGTGAGAAAATGGTTATATGGTAGAAAATATGCAGAAACATTTTTTTTAACTTAATCAATACTGGAAAGGGAAGATAATTTAAATATATATTGTGCAAAGAATATATTGTTTAGAATAAAAGTTGTTATATGTATTGTCGACGCTAGAATGCAATGACTTTGTAACATTTTATTTTACTGGTATATGTATAACGAAAAATCGACGTTCGAATTCCAGTTGAGTTCCTTACATTCACTTACGCACAAATACCCTTGGGAAAGGTATTAATCTATCTCTTCCCTCCAGCTATGGGTTAAACAATAGGGAAGATTGGGTTCTATAGCCTTAGCTGGCAACTAGTCTAACGCAGAAAGCAATGACAACCTACTGCGGGATAATCTTCTGCCCAGTCAGTTATGTCTCGAAAGAGACATGATCACCCAAAGCATGTATCACGTATGGCACTTAACTGACTGACTATATACTTGTAGTTAATGTTCTCGGGTTAATGTTTCCTTATAGTTAGTAACCAGTCTACCGCAGAAAGCAATGGACACCTACTCCGGGATAATCTTCTGACCAGTCAGTTATGTTTCGAAAGAGACAGGATCACCCAAAGCGTGTATCACGTATGGCACTCAACTGACTGTATAACCGCTAGAGTGTAATAGCTTGCGCAAAAGCCTTTGTAAGATTTATTTCACTGGTAGTTGTTGCGGGAACAGAATGTCCTCACCTGGACGCAGGCCTTGGAAGCATTTTATTTCACTGGTTGATGTGTCGACGCTAAAATAGTCACACTTTGTCGCAGGCCATGTTACGATTTTCACAGGGAGATGTGGCGACGCCAAAGTACCATTTCTCGGTTGCAGGCCTGACAGGATTTTATTTTAATGACATATGTGGGACGCTAGATTTTCATCTATTGAGCACAGACATTTCCAGGATTTTATTTCACCATAGATATGCTGACGTTAGTGTGTTCTCTTAATACTCTACAGAGCTTCTGGAATGCATTCTTGGCCATGACAATACGCCTTTGGGTTTCCCTATCGCACTTTCCGTCCTCTGTTAGCACACTTCCCATGTATTTAAATTTCTGCACCTCTTTGATTTTAATATCACCAACTTGTAATTAGCATTTTGGGCTCCTCTTTTTACTGATTACCATGCATTCAGTTTTCTTGCAGTTTATATGTAGTCCTCTCTTTCAATTTTTTAACTACTTCCTGTAGGAGGTGTGTAGTTTCTTTATCAGCTATCAAAACTGTAACATCTGCGTATTGTTCAGATTCCAGCCTCCAATGACGAATTCTGGCAGGATTTCTAGAGCTGTCAGAATTGTCTCGCTGCATAGTTTGAATAGATCTGGCGAGAAGATACATCCTTGTCTTACACCCCTTTCTATTGCCATGTATCTGCTGAACTTGTTTCCTGTTCATATGCAGGCAGTTTGCTACCAGTACAGGTTCTTGATTACTCTAAGGTCTTTCCCGTATATGTCAAGGTTAAGATACGTTCTTAAAATATAAACGTGTACACTGAGGGTTACTTTAAAATATTGAAACATATCATGTTGCCTTTCCTCAAAGTTTTTTTTTGTAGACGACACATAGTCTAGCTTGATATTCATTCAAAAATTTCTGCTAAGAAGACAAAGTAAATTTCTGAAAAAGTAAAAGTTTCATTACTCCATTGGCCAAGTTTGTCATATTTCTTTTCCTATGTGCCGTGTATCTTAGGGATATAAGCAATCATGGCTCTCTACAACTTCCTATCCTTTCTCGCTGTTTCCTTATAAAACTCTTGCCTTCACTATGTCCTGTGAATGCCCGGTTCTCCAAACATGAATTTAATAGACACACATCCAACTATTAAACCGATGACCAGGAGAGGCAGATGAATTTCTTTTCAAATGTTATCTGTTCATAATTACGTGTAACGACACCAACTGGAAATTAAAATCGGTTCTCTAGCTGCCCATTCCGAGCGACTATCCATTACACCATCCGCCCACCAATTCGTGACACCGCTATGTTCATCTGAAGTTTCTGTCAAAAAGCGTAAATGAAAACAGTAAATGCGGAAACATTTCGCTAAGAGGTTATATTTTCCGATAAGAATCATAACAGTGTTCGATTCACCTATCATGCCATATGTATTTAAATCCGGTTGAGCAGTTGTCGAAGGACGCATGAGCAGTGTAGGTCTTATCGGAAGCAGAATCGGTGAACTGAGTTCAAATTCCATACGTGTTCGTTTAGGTCAATATCTCACAAATCTTTTCGGGAAACGTATGAATCGGCCTAGCTATGGATTAAATAGCAAGGCAAACTGAGCTTGTTAGCCAAGGTTGGCAACAAGTCTAGACGAAAGAAAACTTTGAATTCATAACTAGTTGGGTGTAGGGCAGACAAATGTGCTTTTGTTAGAACCTACTAAAGAAATAATGGCTGCAACACCTACCATAGTGAGGCTGTGGTCAATTGTACAACAGGCAAGCTTCATAACAATAAGAAAGAATAAATAAGCTCTTGTGAATCCCTGGATCACTCTTTCATGTGCTTCCGTCTCTCACTTCTAATCTCGGTTAGCTATCTCTTCTTCCTCTACCGCTCCCCCTCCTCCGCTGACTGTACGGTACTTGATAGCATCTCTACTAATATCGACAGGGCCATTTCTTCTCACGCATCTGCCCATATATTTGTGTTTGACGATTTTAACGCCCACCACACCAAGTGGCTTGAAAACTCAGCCACCGACCTTGCTGGGATCCGCACCATGTATTTTTCAATAACCCAAGTTCTAACGAAAGTGGTGGACTTCCCGTTTCTCTAGTAACCCTAACGGAAGGGACTCTTTACTCGACCTTTGCTTTACTTCCATTCCAGACTCCTGCACTACCAGGCAGCTCTGCCCCCTCGGAAACTCTGACCACGCCGTAGTTTCCGTCAACATCTCAATCTGCGCTAACTCTACCCAAGAAAACCAGACCAGCAGAATATCATACTGCTACCGAGACTTCCTCTACGACGTCACCTGGAACAACGTCTTCGATCTTCCTATCGAAGACTGTGCGTCCGAGGTCTCCTCTTCGGTTAAGGCTGGCATCGATGCTTTTATCCCGGCCAGGAAATTCCAGCTAAAATCAAATTCGTCCCCCTGGTTCTCACCCGCTTGCTCGGCCGCCATTGCCCACTGGAACCATTTCTTCCGGCTCTATCGAAGCTGCTCGTCGAACCAAAACAGGCGCCTTTTCGCCTCAGCACGTAATAAGTGTAAAAAAGTACTGAACAAAGCTAAGAAGGCGTTTGCTACCAGAATGAGGCAACGCATAGCATCCTCTAAGTTTGGCTCCAAATATTACTGGCGACTCTGCAAAAGCGTGCTCAACAAGAGCAAGACTTCAATACCCACATTAATCAATGAATTTAAAGTCCTCACCTCCCCAGCGGACAAGGCTGAATGCTTTGCCCGTAGATTCTCCACCAATTCGACACTGAACTCGTTAGGAATACCTACACCCGACTTCCCACCCAGAACTAAGGCTCAACTAAATAACGTCCACATTACACCCTCGCTGGTCTCCAAGATAATGCACAACTTGACCCACACAAAGCGAGCGGCGATGACGGAATCCCAATCATAGTACTGAAGAAATGTGCCCCAGAACTCTCCTCTGTCCTCTCTAAACTCTATAACCTCTGCCTATCTGCTTCCTGTTTTCCTGTCTGTTGTAAGTCCTCCTGTGTAGTTCCTATATTTAAGAATTCTGGCGAAACCTCAGACCCCGCCAATTACCGTCCTATTATTCTCCTTCCGATCTTCGGCAAAGTCTTCGAAGCCATTATCAACGCCGAGGTGATTCAGCACCTTATGACCAACGGGCTTCTCTCTGACAAACAGTATGGGTTTCGCTTCACCAGGTCTACTGCTGATATGCTAACGACCATTACCGAGTACATATACCAGGCACTCGACAAGAATGGTGAAGCCCGAACCGTTGCCTTGGATATCTCCAAAGCATTCGACAGGGTCTGGCATGCTGGCCTCTTGTGCAAACTGCGGAGCTATGGGATAAATTGACATCTGTTTGACCTCATCCAGTCCTTCCTCTCTAACCGCACATTAAAGGTGGTATTAAATGGGCATGCCTCCCAAAACTACCAGACGAACGCTGGCGTCCCTCAAGGTTCTATCCTAGGTCCCACGCTATTTCTGATCTACATTAATGATCTCCCCGACACCATTAGATCCCAAGTTGGCATGTATGCCGACGACACAACAATCTACTCCCGCATCGATCAGAAACCAGGTCTGGACGACAAAGTGAACCTCGCTGCCGCACTTGAAAGGGACCTCCAATCCGTAGTGACCTGGGGTAGGAAATGGTTGGTAAATTTCAATGCCTCCAAAACAAAGCTGTTATCAACTAACCACCATAGACAATCGCATCTACCTCCCATTAGCATGGGACAGGCTAGCCTCCCAGAGAGTAAAATACTACGCCTCCTTGGCCTTACACTCTCGGCGGACCTCAAATGGAATGACTATATTGAATCCATTGCCAAATCTGCTGATATGAAAGTCGGCTCCCTGTGCAGGGCCCGGAAATTTTTCCCACCTGAAACTATTCTGCACATATACAAATCTACCATCCGCCCGTGTATTGAATATTGCTGCCATATCTGGTCGGGTGCCCCTGCTGCTCTCCTTGGGCTTCTTGACAAAATACAAAGGAGGATCTGTAACGTGGTTGATACTGACTTGGCAGACCGGCTGCAGCCGCTCTCACACCGGCGTGATGTAGCTTCCCTGTGCCTCTTCTACAAGTACTTTCATGGCTTCTGCTCCGATGAGCTTAGATCACTGGTGCCGCCTAAGCACGAATTTACACGAGATACTAGATTAGCAACTAGGTCCCACCCTTTTACAGTTAAACAAATAAGATGTAACCGTAAATTCTACTCCAACAGCTTCTTTTCTCGCGCTTCCCGCCTGTGGAACTCCCTTCCACAAGTCTGCTTTCCCGACAGCTACAAACTCCAGGTGTTTAAATGTAGGGTCAATAGACACCTCCTATCACACTAACTCCCAATTATTCTCAGAACACTCTCATCTACGCAACCCTCATTCTCGGTATCCTTACCCGCCTATCACCCACCCTCTGACATTTCCTATATTTAACCATTCGCGGTATCCCTACCTGCCTATCACCCACCCGCTGACATTTCCTATATTTAACCATCCTTTCTCCACTCTATGTAGCCCCCTGCGCAGTAGTGGCAGTGACATTCCTTGCTCGGGGTGAAACGCTTTTAAAAAAAAAAAAGATATCAATAGAGAGTATAAAAATGACCTCCATCAGAGACAGAAAGAGAGTATATTTTTGGAGTGTACGTACTTTCTTGTGGTTTTGTACAAATAAAGGTGAATATGATCAAAATTCCAAGCAACAATAAAAAAATAAAGGCAGCTACACCAAATATTGATTATTTAAAAAAAACTTCTTTATGGAAAATACATATTTTCATATTTTTCGTTATAGAATTTCAGTGCTTTAGAATTTGTTAACAAATAATACAAATTAACATCCATTTTGATTCTATCATGCTCCTCGTGAAATAACAATGTTGGAATTTTCGTTTTAGAAGAAATTAACTTTTTATAAAAAAATTAAAAGAAGTGTACGTATTTAGAAATGATACTATATATAAGATTAATGCAATTAATATCTGCCACTTAGGTGATTGATGTTATATATATATATATACATATTACAAATTAAACAATTATGTCGGTGTGACCTATAGACAATTTCCAAGACGCCCTAAGAACTGAAACAGGAAAAAACGAACAAAAAAAGCACCTACCTACGCAGTAAAGTGCTCGACGCCCTCACTACTGTGACAAAGAAAATACGCCTCATAACGTCATCAAGCAACAAAGAACACCTGAGTCGTTTATGAAGTTTCACGTTCTCTCAATCTTCAAACGACTAGATCGCAACTGAAATGATATACATATATGTGTGTGTGTGTGTGTGTGTGTGTGTGTGTGTGTGTGTGTGTGTGTGGTGCGAATTAGATATATAGATCGAAATCCGTTAAGATGAATAGAATAAGTAAAGAACAGGTAGGAAAAATGCTTTTAATCTAACATGTTTCTCTTTTACATATTCTTCACGGATTTTTAAAGATAAATGATTTTAAAAAAAGGTTTTTGTTTTAATTCTAAAATAAATCCACAGAGACAGTATGTTGTTTGGGGTTTGATTTCATTGGTCAGATATGGGTCACGTGTAATAAAGCAATGGATGAATATACTAAATGTAGAAGAAAATGTCTGTTTATGTGTGTTTAACACGCGTAAAAAAAAACAATAAATGTCGATTTTGAATGTAATGTATGTATGCAAAAATAATGCATGTGTCAAGCGTATTTAAACTATGGACGAAATAAGTTTGTTTATATGTCGATAAAGTTAGTATATGTGTGAATGAAAAAACGAAATAATTTTCCATTCAAAATTGTAGCGAAATAATGTATTCAAGTAGCAAGCGATGGACAGTTTTCTTCTTAAAATAAAATCCGAATGAGAGGATCATGTAGGAATGTGTGTTTATGAGTTAGTATGTGTGTGAATGATAAAACGAAATACATTTCCGTTTAACATTGTAGCGAAATAATGTAGACAAGTTTCAAGCTATAAATAACCTTGTTTTTCAAAATGAAATGTGAGAATCATGTATGAATATGTGTGTATGAGAGAATCATGTATGAATGTATGTGTTTATGAGTCGGTAAAGTTAGTATGTGTGTGAATGATTTACGGTGTATCAAAGATACTTTTACAAACTTTGGGACGGGTTCCTGACACCAAAACAAGGAAAAATGTCTATAAAAATATATATACCTGAACACAGCAACTCATAACAAATGTTAAAAATGTCCTATTAAAAAGTTTAACCGTTGTCTTTTAATTAAAAAAAAAACAAACTAATAGTCACATTTAAGGAGAGAGTATTTCTTTTAGAAAAGAAGATATTTATTCAATTTCGGGGCGCTATCAAATTTTATCAAATGCGTATATTTATATTAGACTAGCAGTATAGCCCGGCGTTGCTCGGGTGTAATGAAAGCTTTAAAACTAATCCATGGTCCTGGAGCTCAGACTCTTTGGACGTTGGCACGAAAGACTAAAAAGCAATAGTTGTTTCCAGTTAAAACGAAACCGTAGACTGAAAGAAAAATGAATGGATGTAAGTCAAATTTTGATTTCCTGGTATCGATATATAGTTTTTTTAGTCGTAAACTGAATTTTGAAGGCTAAATAAGTTCTCTCAGTAAATGGTATCATGATTGAGACTAAGAACTACGATTACACATACTTACAGCCAAACCCGTAGCAAAAACTACAATAAAAGGACTGAAAAAAAAAAAAATACAGACATACAGGCAGATAAACAGATACACACACAAACATCTTGACTTTCATATATATATATATATATATATATATATATATATATATATTATCGATTTTCTGCACTATTGTAAGAACTTTTATACATATATATATATATATATATATATATATATATATATATATATAAGAACTTCAACCTTGAAACTTTTGAATATCGTTTCTTATGTCTTTGTCTATGAGTGTATTAAATTTGATTAAAATAGGACCACTCCTTTTATAACCCGAGTTTTTCCATTATCCATTTTCGATATTTATCGTGGGTATCTCGACACAAATCCTAGCTAAGAACACTCACAGACGCTTACAGTACAACTGTGTAAATTTTCAAGAAAATCGGTTCAGCCGTTTCGGAGTCTATAGGTAACGGACACACACACACAGACACACACACAGACACACACACACACACACACACACACACACACACAGACACACACATTTCCATTTATAAATAAGTTTAGATAAAATTCGATAGCTGTACTCTCAAGAATTTTCCGGTCAGGTAAATTACTTTCTCTTTTAATAAATGTTGCATTCTGTAAATCGAATTTGTGATTAAACATGTTTCTTTGTATGATTTAATAGATTGTTGTCTATAAGACACTTGCTGTGTCCAAAGAAACTTTTTAAAAATATTCATGCAAGTTTCCCCAATATATTGAAAAGATAGGCAGTAACAGTTTATTTTTATATACCTGATTGGGGAATATCTTGAACTCAGTTCACCGATTCTGCTTCCGATAAAACCTAAACTGTCCATGCGTCCTTCCACAACTGCTCAACCAGATTTAAATACCTATGTCATGATAGGCGAATCGAACACTGTTAAGGTTCTTATCGGATAATATATCCTCTTCTCAGCGAAATGTTTCCGCATTTATTGTTTGATATAATTTTATATATATCTGATTCGGGAATGTGTGTGTGTGTGTGTGTGTGTGTGTGTGTGTGTGTGTGTGTGTGTGTGTAATTTTAGGCGATTTATAATAACTTTTAGTAAGTTTTTAAGTTTAAGTTTTAATAAAAACATATATGCATACATATAAGATATACACATATACATGTAAATGCATACATATACATACACATCAGCAAGTAAAGGAAATAACAATATGTCTACTAGTACAAAAGAAGAGATGTACACTGATATACATACATACACTAATACTTAGACATTAATTTGCCTTTATTTGATGGGTACCTTCATCCAACTCGGACGCTCCAACGAATTCCCCCCCAGGTACACAATCCGGCATATATCAACACACTAACACACCCGGCAAGCACCCAACCCAATACCGACCACCAACCTATACAGCCATGTATATATATATATATATATATATATATATATATATATATATATATTGTTAAATATAAGAGATAATGAATGTCTATTATGTTTAATCTTATATTTAACAGTATATGTTTAGAAAATTATTTGCAGCCTCGATACACTAAATATATATATACAGCCATGTACACACACACACACACACACAAACACACACACACACATATATATATAAGAAATTTTTACATTTTCCGTTACGAAATAAATTAACTCCTACATATTTTTATTTGTTTAAAATAATGTTTAAACAAATAAATTAAAAATATGTCGGAGTTAATCCATTTCATAACGGATTTCGTAAATGAATTGATTTTTTTTTTTTTACATTAGGATACGAAAACAGAGCAGATACAAATATTCTAAAATTCGGAAAGATGTGTGTTTAAAAGTTCTATCTGAGCTTTGTTTGCCCTTTAGCCCTACGTGTTCGACTGCTTAGACCCGTCAAATCTAATGACAGTCTCCCCTAATGGAAGCAGTTTCGAATCCTGTTGGAGGACGCATATTTGCGTCAGTAAATATAAATAAATATACTGTTTAATTATAAAGAACAGTGCATCTACTCAAATAAGAGTATCCATTAAAAACAGTGTTTAAACAAATATATATATAACTTTCCTTTCACCATCTAAAGCCCTGTCATCTCGGCTACTGAATATTTTTTCATGTCTTATTTCTTTGTTAACGTTCCCCTGTTGACTCCATTTGTTTTTTCTTTTTCAATTTCCCCTGCCACTTCTTTTACTTTTCCCCCACTTTTGAATTAATAAATTTTTGTTTTTGATCGTTGCTGATGAAGCGAGAATTTTCTCGCTGAAATAGCTATTCTAGCTATTCTAGCTATTTCAGCGAGAAAATTCTCGCTGCATCAGCAATGATCAAAAACAAAAATTTATTAATTCCATATGACCGTACGTATATAATAAATCGGAGCCTAATCGCACTGATGAGCTGTGATACAGCGAAACAGATCTGTCTGCGGATGACTATTTACGCTCTCACACCCTGATCGAGCACTGGAAGAAGGGTAGACTATGAAAAACAGTAACTACTCTAGCATCTACGCATGTTCATTCAGCAATGAATTAGAACACTCTCAGCTATTGGGCGTGTATAATGATACTATACACGCTAAAAATCTGTCTCCTTCTACCGAGCGCCTATAGCTCAGAGGTAGAATCGCCAACTGACGCCAATTCGGTCGGGTTTCAATTCTGGGTTAAAAGCGAAGTTAAGCAACGTTGAGCCTGGTCAGTACTTAGGTGGGTGACCACTTGGGAATACCAGATGCTGTTAGCGTTCACGGATGTACGTTGTGGTGCGGTGGATGTCGGCTTGGAGGAGGAAATCGGTGTGCCGAGTTCCAATTCCAGTCGAGCACACTGCATTCACTTGCGCACTAGTACCATTGGGAAAGGTATTAATCCGTCCGTTCCCTCCTGTTATGGGTTAAATAATTGAGGTCTGCTGTTCATGCAGATTTCTGCACCGATTGTTTGTTATCAGCAGTTCCAAAAAATGTGGATGGTACTACACAATGCGTTCACCACTATAAAGAAATCTCTGTGTGGATGTCTTACTAAGGTTAGACCCTCATACATCGAAATCGATAGGAGAGGCCATAATAATATATTTGATACTTCTGTTAATTTTACAATATTCTAATTCCGCCCTGTTACAATAAAACTGGTCTGCATTCGTTTTTTGTTCTCTATGCGAACATTCACAGAATTAAATGCTCTCTCAGACATGCATACTCAGACATGGAGGTTTTTATTACACACACAAAGCAACAGTTCAGCACCAGTATGGACAAATAGCACCTCACTAACCATACGGTTACTCACAGCCTCCACCCACAATAGAAGCCTTCACATTTTGTTATAACTTGCGACTAACGGATATAATAGTTAGGAGTGGGCCCGTGCTGTCCAAAATTATGTCAAAATATTTACCTCGATACGCCGTCTGAAATGACGGCAACATATATATTCATGTACCTACTACTGAGTATCTTGCATTGAGACATGAGAAAAAATGGCGTGACAAATAAATGCTTTTTTATCATTGAAAGAACACAGCATATAAAGAAGAAGAATAGGTACATTGCCGAGTGAATCCAAAGTATTCTAGCTATTTCAGCGAGAAAATTCTCGCTTCATCAGCAACGATCAAAAACAAAAATTTAACCCAGTAACATACAGTGGCAAGAGAATAACCGACATTTTGAAACGGCGTTTTTCCCTCATTTTATTAGCTGTGTATATTTAAACAGAGTGCGACAATTATGGGACTGTCTACAGGGTTCAAATTTTCTGTTACAGCAATATTTATTTAGCAATTTAAAAAAACTAAAAACAAGCATGGGACCCTTCTATGGGTTCAGACTTGCTACATCAGGTAAGGTTTAATCTTGGGGTGCAGCAAGATTAAAAAATATTAGGTTGTTCTAAAAGTTCGTAAACACTTGCGAAATTGGTCTATCTGGTCCAGCACAATCGAGACAAGCGATGGGTTCAGAAAGGGCAAGAGACACCGTCGGTTCCAAAACAAGATCGATTCGGCAAGAAAGTCATGTTGTGCGTTTGGTGGAACTTTGAAGGAATCGCGCATTTTAAGTTGGTTCAGAATGGTCGTGCCATCAGTGCTGAACTTTACTGTCAGCAACTTGAGCGGGTCTATGAAAAGTTGAAGCAAAAGTACCCGGCTCTGATCAGCCGAAAGCGCGCTTTGATGCAGTAGGACAATGCCAAGCCACACACCGCCAGGAAGACCAAAGGCAAGTTTGAAGAGCTGGACGGCATTGAGGTCCTGCCACATCCAGCCTACAATCCTGACTCTGCTCCATCAGATTACGACCTTTTTCGCTCAATGCAACACTTTCTGAAGGGCCGCCGATTCGACTCGTTTGATGAAGTCGAGGAAACGTGTCAAGAATTCTTTGATACGAAGCAGGCTGAATGGTACTTTGACCAGATCCGAAAGCTTGCAGATCGATGGCGGAAAGTCTTGGAAAATAATGTTCTTTATTTTGAGCAATAAAATTTTTGTTGTAAAATTTCAATTTTTTACAAGTGTTTTCTGGTAACCTTAGATTACTTGGCGAGTAAAATTTCAATTTTTTGCAAGTGTTTACGAACTTTTGGGACAACCTAATAGAAAAACTATTAATTTCCTTTATGAATAAGATATATTAAGGACACTATTGTCTTAAGAAAAATAAAAATGAATAATGAATGTTTGAAATAATTGTTTTCATTTTCTTAAAATTTTAATTAGAATAATTTTTAAATCTTTTAAAATTCTATTTAATTTGTAAGACTTTGGTGATATGGTTATTAAGTAAAAACTATATTTACTAATCATAAATGGAAAAGCTTATTACAATGTAATGACGCCCAGTATTTTAAAGGAAGTTTTAAAATTTTTTGTATGTTTATAACCGTGCCGATTTTTCTAAGTCTTAAGGAAATTGGAACAAAAAGCACCCATGTACTTTGATCAGATCCAAAAGCTTGCAGATCGACGGCAAAAAGTCTTGGAAAATGATGGTCTTTGTTTTTTAGCAATAATGTTTGTTGTTTTTGCGAGTAAAATTTCAATTTTTTGCAAGTGTTTTCTGGTAACCTTAGATTACTTGGCGAGTAAAATTTCAATTTTTTTGCAAGTGTTTACGAACTTTTGGGACAACCTAATACCAATTTTTCTTTATTAAATTCGCTGTTGTCGATCAAAAAATAACAATTAGGCGTCCTTAATCAGGTTTCTGAGGCTTTGTATAGTATATGAAGAATCCTTCTGTTAGTTTTTTACTGAAGATATAATGGCCCAAAAATTCTAACTGAAAGCAATATGATACTCAAAAATTAACAAACTATACGATATTAAACCAAATATAGAAGAATATTTCCTAGGTTTTAGAAAAATACAAAAAACAGGGGAATAATTTAATGTAGGTCCCCAATTAGACATACACCTCTACCACACCCACATCACTAAGAAGTAAAAAAAACTCCCTCACCATGCAACAGCTGTCAAGTACCTTGCATATTCATATGTTCCAATTATACTAGACAAGCCTAAACAAGATATTATCACACAAAAATATAAAACTATAAACCGTCCTAATATATACTACCGGCTATAATTATTAGGCCACTCCAGTGTTTTATAAAAATAATGTATTTCATACAATTTTTTAATATTTATTGCCAAGTGAATAATTGTAAATGAAAGTAGAATGTTTTTTGTTAATATTGCACAATAACATGTGCATCAAATGAATTTATAAATATTTATGAATTACCTATATTGCAGTTTCATCAACGAAAGAATGAAGAAAATTTAGGGGGATTCGGACGAGTTTATTTTTGTTTCCTTACCTTGTAAAATTTTGCAAATTAATAATAACAAAAGAACCATTCTATTTTCATTTGGTAATAAATACTAAAAAGAGTATGAAATACATTTCTTTTAAAAATTAGGGTGGCCTAATAATTCTGGCCGGTAGTGTAATTGGATAAACAAGACAGTTTTTCAGTATTTTTTAATATTGTCTCTCTTGACACCAATGCACTTGGTCCAAAGATGCTTAAGCATTGCAATCCGATCACGGAAGGAGGAGGCGTCGTAGTCGTACAATTCACTTCCACAGCACATATGATCTCATTCTTTACAGAATGGCGATCACGCAGGTGGGATTTGAGCTAATTCTGGTTAGTAATAGGGATGGGACAGCACTTCAAATCCACAGTTGCTTGATTTATCTAATGCAACCTGAGTAGCATGAACGGGCGCGTTATCCTGAGGCAAGAGCGCACCTGCCTTCAGCTTCCCTCTGCGCTTTGACATGACTACTTCTTTCAGTTGCTTTAACTCTGATACATAATATCGTTCATTTTTCCCTTTTCCACGTCGTCTATCATTATTACACCTTAAGAATCTCCCAAAGACTAAAGCCATCACCTTACCAACAGACACTGCCTGCTTGAAATTTGTCGTCGGTGGGGAACCAGATTGTTTCCCCTGTTGGCTTTGAATCTTCAGGTTCGAAGAGGGGAACTCAGTTGTTGAGTTACTAATCTGCAGTGGAAATTCTCAGGGGCAGCCTGAAAGCGAGTCAGAAGTGCTATGAAAATGTCAACCCTTTTCAGCTTCTTTTGTCAGTATTCTTGGGACCTTTCTTGTAGACAGCTTCTTTAACCAAAAATGTCACTAAAGACATTAAGAACCAAACCAAGTATATATCTATCTGCTGGACAGTAGTACGTTTGTCATCTAAAGCCATACATTGAATAGCATCAATTTTTTTTTCATTAGTGGTTGAGGTTTTTGAACGACCTGACCGATGTCTTCTGTACTGTCCCTGTTCGCTTCATATTTCGCATTCCGTCATTTATGTCTGTTCGGGCCACTGTTTTGTCTATTTTCAGATTTGTCACAGATGTATCTCCTTTGTATGAGCCTCACTTGCACAAAAGTAAAGACGAATAACTGAATTGGGTTTTTTTCTAATTTTATAAAAAGAGGTAATGTGCTGCCACAAAAGAAAATGCTCAGCTCTGGCCCTTCTTTTTGGGTGAGGTTTAGAATTTTTTGAACGATTCTCGTTGAAGGTTCAAAAGAAACTCCCCTTCAATACTCGAAAGAACGATAGCAACTACTAGAGGTGAGAATTCGATTAAGTAGAAACCAGACCCAAAAGATTTTCTGGGAGATATTTGAACAGTCGACGGAAGATGTGATACTGATATCTGGAAAGAGCGATAGCAACTACTAGAGTTGAGAATTCTATTAAGTAGAAACCAGACCCAAAAGATTTTCTGGGAGATATTCGAACAGTCGACGGAAGATGTGATACTGATATCTGGAAAGGGCGATAGCAACTACTAGAGGTAAGAATTCTATTAAGTAGAAACCAGACCCAAAAGATTTTCTGGGAGATATTTGAACAGTCGACGGAAGATGTGATACTGATATCTAGAAAGGGCGATAGCAACTACTAGAGTTGAGAATTCTATTAAATAGAAACCAGACCCAAAATATTTTCTTGAGATATTTGAACAGTCGACGGAAGATGTGATACTGATATCTGGAAAGGGCGATAGCAACTACTAGAGGTGAGAATTCTATTAAGTAGAAACCGGACCCAAAAGATTTTCTGGGAGATATTTGAACAGTCGAAGGAAGATGTGATACTGATATCTGGAAAGAGCGATAGCTACAACTAGAGTTGAGAATTCTATTAAGTAGAAACCAGACCCAAAAGATTTTCTGGGAGATATTTGAACAGTCGACGGAAGATGTGATACTGATATCTGGAAAGAGCGATAGCAACTACTAGAGTTGAGAATTCTATTAAGTAGAAACCAGACCCAAAAGATTTTCTGGGAGATATTTGAACAGTCGACGGAAGATGTGATACTGATATCTGGAAAGGGCGATAGCAACTACTAGAGGTGAGAATTCTATTAAGTAGAAACCAGACCCAAAAGATTTTCTGGGAGATATTTGAACAGTCGACGGAAGATGTGATACTGATATCTGGAAAGGGCGATAGCAACTTCTAGAGGTGAGAATTCTATTAAGTAGAAACCGGACCCAAAAGATTTTCTGGGAGATATTTGAACAGTCGACGGAAGATGTGATACTGATATCTGGAAAGGGCGATAGCAACTACTAGAGTTGAGAATTCTATTAAATAGATACCAGACCCAAAATATTTTCTTGAGATATTTGAACAGTCGACGGAAGATGTGATACTGATATCTGGAAAGAGCGATAGCTACTACTAGAGTTGAGAATTCTATTAAGTAGAAACCAGACCCAAAAGATTTTCTGGGAGATATTTGAACAGTCGACGGAAGATGTGATACTGATATCTGGAAAGGGCGATAGCAACTACTAGAGGTGAGAATTCTATTAAGTAGAAACCGGACCCAAAAGATTTTCTGGGAGATATTTGAACAGTCGACGGAAGATGTGATACTGATATCTGGAAAGGGCGATAGCAACTACTAGAGTTGAGAATTCTATTAAGTAGAAACCGGACCCAAAAGATTTTCTGGGAGATATTTGAACAGTCGACGGAAGATGTGATACTGATATCTGGAAAGGGCGATAGCAACTACTAGAGTTGAGAATTCTATTATGTAGAAACCAGACCCAAAAGATTTTCTGGGAGATATTTGAACAGTTGATGGAAGATGTGATACTGATATCTGGAAAGGGCGATAGCAACTACTAGAGGTGAGAATTCTATTAAGTAGAAACCGGACCCAAAAGATTTTCTGGGAGATATTTGAACAGTCGACGGAAGATGTGATACTGATATCTGGAAAGGGCGATAGCAACTACTAGAGTTGAGAATTCTATTAAGTAGAAACCAGACCCAAAAGATTTTCTGGGAGATATTTGAACAGTCGACGGAAGATGTGATACTGATATCTGGAATGGGCGATAGCAACTACTAGAGTTGAGAATTCTATTATGTAGAAACCAGACCCAAAAGATTTTCTGGGAGATATTTGAACAGTCGATGGAAGATGTGATACTGATATCTGGAAAGGGCGATAGCAACTACTAGAGTTGAGAATTCTATTATGTAGAAACCAGACCTAAAATATTTTCTGGGAGATATTTGAACAGTCGACGGAAGATGTGATACTGATATCTGGAAAGGGCGATAGCAACTACTAGAGTTGAGAATTCTATTATGTAGAAACCAGACCCAAAAGATTTTCTGGGAGATATTTGAACAGTCGATGGAAGATGTGATACTGATATCTGGAAAGGGCGATAGCAACTACTAGAGTTGAGAATTCTATTATGTAGAAACCAGACCCAAAAGATTTTCTGGGAGATATTTGAACAGTTGATGGAAGATGTGATACTGATATCTGGAAAGGGCGATAGCAACTACTAGAGTTGAGAATTCTATTAAGTAGAAACCGGACCCAAAAGATTTTCTGGGAGATATTTGAACAGTCGACGGAAGATGTGATACTGATATCTGGAATGGGCGATAGCAACTACTAGAGTTGAGAATTCTATTATGTAGAAACCAGACCCAAAAGATTTTCTGGGAGATATTTGAACAGTCGATGGAAGATGTGATACTGCTATCTGGAAAGGGCGATAGCAACTACTAGAGTTGAGAATTCTATTATGTAGAAACCAGACCTAAAAGATTTTCTGGGAGATATTTGAACAGTCGACGGAAGATGTGATACTGATATCTAGAAAGAGCGATAGCTACTACTAGAGTTGAGAATTCTATTAAGTAGAAACCAGACCCAAAAGATTTTCTGTGAGATATTTGAACAGTCGATGGAAGATGTGATACTGATATCTGGAAAGAGCGATAGCAACTACTAGAGTTGAGAATTCTATTATGTAGAAACCAGACCCAAAAGATTTTCTGGGAGATATTTGAACAGTCGACGGAAGATGTGATACTGATATCTGGAAAGAGCGATAGCAACTACTAGAGTTGAGAATTCTATTAAATAGAAACCAGACCCAAAAGATTTTCTTGAGATATTTGAACAGTCGACGGAAGATGTGATACTGATATCTGGAAAGAGCGATAGCAACTACTAGAGTTGAGAATTCTATTAAGTAGAAACCAGACCCAAAAGATTTTCTGTGAGATATTTGAACAGTCGATGGAAGATGTGATACTGATATCTGGAAAGGGCGATAGCAACTACTAGAGGTGAGAATTCTATTAAGTAGAAACCAGACCCAAAAGATTTTCTGGGAGATATTTGAACAGTCGACGGAAGATTTGATACTGATATCTGGAAAGAGCGATAGCTACTACTAGAGTTGAGAATTCTATTAAGTAGAAACCAGACCCAAAAGATTTTCTGGGAGATATTTGAACAGTCGATGGAAGATGTGATACTGATATCAGGAAAGAGCGATAGCAACTACTAGTGTTGAGAATTCTATTATGTAGAAACCAGACCCAAAAGATTTTCTGGGAGATATTTGAACAGTCGACGGAAGATGTGATACTGATATCTGGAAAGAGCGATAGCAACTACTAGAGTTGAGAATTCTATTATGTAGAAACCAGACCCAAAAGATTTTCTGGGAGATATTTGAACAGTCGATGGAAGATGTGATACTGATATCTGGAAAGGGCGATAGCAACTACTAGAGTTGAGAATTCTATTAAGTAGAAACCAGACCCAAAAGATTTTCTGGTAGATATTTGAACAGTCGACGGAAGATGTGATACCGAAATATGAAGACGGTTTAGAATAGTGAAATATGCTTTTCAAAAGCTAAGCAAAATAATGTTACTTTTCAACTTCATCAGTAATATAACTTTGTACACAGTAAGAATTTTTTTAGTTCTATCTGAAATGACACTATATTATTTCGAAGCGGAAATATATGAAAATGCTTATATAAGTTCCAGTTCAACAACCCTATCACGTGAGCAATACATTTCATCATAAGTATAATCTTTTTAATTTTTAGTGATGTTTATAAAAAATTAAATTAAAACACCCCTCGAAAATTATTATATTTACCAAAAGATACATTCATTAAATCGTTGTCGTGTCAGTAGCCGAACTACTTTCATATCTAAACTTATTTATTTATGGAACTTTGTCTATGTGTGTGTGTGAGTCCGTTACATATAGACTCCGAAACGGCTGAATCGATTTTCTTGAAAATTTACACAGTTGTACTATAAGCGTCTGCGAGTGTTCTTAGCTAGGTTTTGTGTCGAGGTACCTCCGATAAATATCGAAAATCGATAATCGAACAAATCGGGTTACAGAAGGAGTGGTCCGATTTTAATTAAATTTGATACACTCATAGACAAAGACATAAGAAACGATATTCAGAAGTTTCAAGATTGCAGTTCTTACAATAGTGCAAAATATCGATAATATATGTATATATAAAAGGCAAAATGTTTGTGTGTGTGTCTGTTTATCTGCCTGTATGTCTGTATTTTTTCAGCCCTTTTAGTTTAGTTTTTGCTTCGGGTTTGGCTCTAAGTAAGTATAATTGTAGTTCTTATTCTCAGCCATGATATCATTTACTCAGAGGACTTGTTTAGCCTTCAAAATTCAGTTTGCGACGAAAAAACTTATTTGATATCGATACCAGGAAATTAAAATTTGACTTACATCCATTCATTTTTCTTTCAGTCTACGGTTTCGGTTTAACTGGAAACAACCATTGCTTTTTAGCGTTTCGTGCCAACGTCCAAAGAGTCTGAGCTCCAGGACTATGGATTAGTTTTAAAGCTTTCATTACACCCGAGCAACGCCGGGCTATACTGCTAGTAATATATGTATGGAGAGCTGGCAAAATAAATCACAGCTGCGGTATTGTGACATCATAAAGCGCGATATGAAGCTTGTGGGCATTAACACGGCGTCATGGGAGAGCGTAGCAGTCAACCGGACCAAATGGAAAGGAACCCTGGCCCAACAACTAAAATCAAGGGAGGAGCAGCTGACACAAGTCGCCATGGAGAGGCGGGTTCGCAGAAAGCAAAGTGACAGCTCTGGCCGACCAAAAACAAAACATAAATGCTGCATCTGCAATAAAGTCTCTCATTCCCGCATCGGCTTCTACGGTCGCAGACGCCATCCTTCAGCCAAGCAGACAACTAGGATGCTACCCGTGGTCAACCCTGACCGATGGAGGCCTACTACTAAAATATCTAAGAAAATGTGGTTGAGATTGCTCAAGGGTTATGTAATCTTCGTATATGCTAGTAAATGCTGGACATTTTCCTCAAAGTAAACTAGGAATCTTTAGGCAACAGTAGTTTTAATAATGGTTGCTGAAAACACTACTGAAGGAATATGTGAGCAATGGGGAAGTTTTAAAGTAAATGAGAACAGAAAGGACGCTTACGATTACGATCAGAAAAAGACGTTTGGCATTTTCTAGGGCGCATTAAAAATCAAGTTGAAACACAAGCTCTCGTCTTATCACCGAAGTTAAGCAATGTTGAGTTTGGTAAGTACCTAAAAGGGTGACCGCTTGGGAATACCCAGTTCTGTAAGCTTTGGTGTGTAGAAGATGTCTCGGTATGAGAGAATCGGTGAGCCAAGTTCGAATTCCAGTCTGTTCTTTTACATTAACTTACGAGCAAATATCCTTGGTCGTCCATGAATATTAAATCATTTCTTATGGGGAAACGGCTATATTAACCATAACCATCTCTAATTGAAGAAAAAATAGCTTTCTCCAAATACCTGTATCCTGACCAATCACAGATCCTAACATCAGGCTATCTTGATTAGCATCAAGTTATGCTCAAAACATGTACGATTCAATGTCTTTATCTGAACTTAAGATTCGTTAGGCAGAACTCAAATCAAATTAAACACAAAATTATCTAAGCAGTATTTAAACAGTCGATGGAAAATGTGAAACAGAAATCTAAAAGTGCATTTAAATAACGAAAGATGCTTTGTAAAAGCTAAGCAAAGTATAAAGAAAGAGCAAAATGAGCTTGGAAACAAAGATAAGAATGTTTAAGTGTCCTCCTATATACCAGTGAATGCTGGACATTTTCCTCGGAGATGACAAGGATAGTTTAGGCAGGAGAGATGTAGTTCTAATGTAGTTTGCTGAAAAAGAAAAAACCATGGAAAGAACATGTGGGAAACCAGTTTTAAAGAAAATGGGGACTAAAAGGACGCTGACGGTTAGAATTAATTTCTAGGGCAGGTGATGAGGAAAGATCATTTGGAGAATTTGACAATCATCGACTTATTAATAGCTTATAACCATATCACGTTGACACACTAGCTCTCGTTCGATCACCGAAGTTAAGCAACGTTGAATTTGATCAGTAAATAGGTGATGTATTCTTAGGTGAGCGGATAACGGCTTGGAATACCAGTCAAGTTCTTCAAGTTCTTCAGGTTAAATTCTGAGCAAACAACTTTGGATCGAAAAGGAACAAGGACGCGCAAGCGTCTCACATCCGACATTGAGTAGGGTAATAACACATTCTCCCCTATCAGTCAGTTAAAAGCTAAGGTGATACACGCTTGGGCGATCATGTCTCGAAAGTGACATGACTGACTGAGCAGATGATTATCCTGCAGTAGGTTGCCATTACTTTTTGCGCTAAACTGGTTGCCAGCCAAGGCTATAGAACCTAATGTGCCCTAGTATTTAATCCATAACTGGAGGAGAGACGGATTAATACTTTTCCCAATGGCATTTGTGCGTAAGTGAATGCAATATATTCAACTGGGATTCGAACTCAGCTCCCCGATTTCTCGTTCCGAGCCGATATCGGTTGCACCACAACGCACATTCTCCCTATAATTCTGTGAAAAGTCTACGCCTAAGAAAGGAACTTCGAAGGCTGAGAGAGGGGGAGAATGAGAGAGAGAAAGATGATGATGACGATGTTTGAATACAAAGGAAGCAAAGGGTAACTAACTTTAAGTAATATTTCTTCCTCAATAAAAGGGAAAATTGTCGGGTTCACGACTAATATATTACCTTGAACGATAAAAATATGATTAACAAAAATATATAATCCGATCGTGGATGGTAGCGGTGGAATGTAACAACAAAGTCCTTAAGGCAATAGCTGACAAAGATATGACTGACATGAAAGGTAAAAAAACACACAAGCAGTAGCAGACAAAGATATGAGTGACATCAAAAGCAGAAAACACAAGGCGACCACAACTCTCAACGGACCTCAAGTGGAATGACTACATCGAATCCATTGCTAAATCCGCTGCTATGAAAGTCGGTTCTCCATGCAGGGCCCGGAAGTTCTTTCCGTCTGAATCTATCCTGCACATATATAAATCTACCATCCGATCGTGTATTGAATACTGCTGCCACATCTGGTTGGGTGCCCCTGCTATTCTCCTCGGGCTTCTTGACAAAATAGAACGGAAAATCTGTAATGTGATCGATACCGACTTGGCTAACCGCCTGCAGTCACTCTCCCACCGGCGTGACATGGCTTCCCTGTGCCTCTTCTATAAATACTTTCACGGCTTCTGCTCCGATGAAATTTGATCACCGGTGCCCCCTAGGTACGAATTTGCACGAGATAGTAGATTAGCAACTAGGTCCCACCCTTTTACAGTGAAACCGATAAAATGTAACCGCAATTTCTACTCCAACAGCTTCTTTTCTCGCACTTCCCGCCTGTGGAATTCCCTTCCGCATACTTGCTTCCCCGACGGCGACAACCTCCTGGAGTTTAAATGTAAGGTCAATAGATATCTCCTAACACACTAACTCACACCCATTCTCTCAAACACTCTTCCTATGTACCTGCTTACTCGTCTATCACGCTCCTTCTGACATTTCCTATATCCAATCGCTCTATGTAACCCCCTGCGCTATAGTGGCAGTGGAATGCCTGGCTTGGGGTGAAATGATTAAAAAAAGGCTTAAAAGTCAATAACCGACAAAGATATAATTGGTGTCATTAGAGAGACAACCTGCAGGAGCAAGGGTGCATGGGAGTTTGGGGTTACAGAGGTCTGTTTTTTTTTTACAGAAGATGAGAAGAAGCCAATACACACACACAGAGTGACAGAGAGAGAGAGAGAGAGAGAGAGAGCAGAAAATTTTCGCTGGTTAGCGACTCCCCAACAGCTCCTGCGTGTGCGCAATCTCACTCCGGCCAATCCTCTTCCACACAACCTTCCCAGACAAAGAATAAAAATATAAGTTTATATTTTTATATACACGTATTCTTTTTCCTCCTTGTCTAAGAGGACAATCGTTGGCAAGGAAATTTACCAAAAACAGAATCCTCTTTTTAGGCTGCTAATTTCTTCCAAAATTTAAAAAGCACACTGCTATTAAACTTTTGGTGGTTTTTTCCCCTTCCATTTTTTTTTTATCAGACAATGACGAGATTATGCTTACTGGTAATAACAAAATAATGCTTTTTTGTTTTCGTTTTTTGTCTTTTTTTAATAGATTCCTTTCTTCTGCTGCCACGTCTACATCTTTTTTGCAAAATCACTCGACGCTGAAGAAATCTTGTCCAGATCAACACATTCACGGCCTGACATTGACATCAAAGGCAGAAAACGCGGATAATGACTGACGAGGCTATGATCGACATCAGAGGTAGCCGGCTTGAAAAGCTAACGAAGATGACTGACAGATGTACCTGGCCGTAGATGACACAATTAAGCGAAAACACGTGGGAATTTTAGGTTATATAAGTTAAGGGTTCTGGCCGAGAACAGAACGCAAAGACAACGCAGAAAAGAGAGAAAAAGATAAAAGAATTCCCGCTAGTTAACGACTCCCGACGACTCCTCGTGTGCGCAATCTCTCTCCGGCTACTCCTCCTTCACACAACAATCAGCGACGAAGAATAAAAATATAAGTTTATAATTTTATATATTCGTGTTCTTATTTCAAGATGATCGTCATTGTTGCTCGTCGAGTTCCAGTGGCCGTACATAACACAAAGGGATGAATAAGCATAGCAAGGCGAAGGGCTTGTTGTGTGTGATGAATACCTATTCAAAAGAAACTGACTTAATCGACAAATTGCAAAATTATATTGTTTAACAACAACAAAGAATGGATAGAAATTTAATTTATTTGGAATCATATCTGCCTCCAAATACATCGAAAACTTCGAGGAAAACTAACGAATGAAGAGAAATGGCTAAAAGAACGGGTTTGTCTATTTTGATTTTAAATTGTATTCTGTTGACAAATGATTTTGCGTTCGCTTGATTGGTGCGAAGATGAAGAGCATGAAGAAGACAAGAAAAAATACAAAATCTGCGGTAAGGATAAAATATGATTACTAATGAAGCAGTACTTTGGACAGTAAAGATATGTAAAGGGTGAAATTCAAGGTCAAGAGACAGAGAGGTAAAAAGATTGTGAATGCTGGAGAAAGAGAGAGATCGAGACGTCAGCAGAATGGATGAGATAATTTATTACATAGATAGATAGATAGATAGATAGATAGATAGATAGATAGATAGATAGATAGATAGATATGAACAGACTGGGAAAAAGATAGGTACATAGGTACGAAAGGGCTGTGAACTAGAAAGATATATATAAAAAGATTCAAAAGTAGATAGATAGATAGATAGATAGATAGATAGATAGATAGATAGATAGATATGAAAATATTGAGAAATAAAGAGATAGTTAGATATAAATATGAAAAGATCAATAGATACCAAAAAAATTAAAAAGGTTTAGATAGATAGATAGATAGATAGATAGAATGAATGAATCAGTTTCGGATAGATAGATAGATAGATAGATAGATAGATAGATAGATAGATATGAACAAACGTAGATAGATAGATAGATAGATAGATAGATAGATAGATAGATAGATAGATAGATATGAAAGAGGTTTAGAAAGCCATATATACATGTATATATATATATATATATATATATATATATAGGGAGAAAGAGAGAGAGAGAGAGACAGAGACAGACAGAGAGAAATGAAAACGTCAAATAAATATGTCGGAAACCAAAATTCAGAGAGAGAATTGAAACAGAACTAAATACCTGAAAAGATAAAAGGCAATGCAAAAATTAAGCAAAAACAGGAAAAGCGAGAAGTAAAAAAAAAATGCAACATGCATAAATTCTGCTGTCATTCCATTGATTACGCATGCGCAATTAGGCAGACTGATACTTTTGGTTTTTTCTTTTTTTTTTCTTTTTTTTTGTTTTTTCTTTTTTTTTCCTTTCAATTTTCTTCAGTCGTTGTGTCTTTCTGTTTTGTCTTACTCGTTTCTATTGCTCGTAACCGGTCTTTTTCATTCTTTTTCTCGACATGCATTTCCCGCCCTTCTGAAATAGTGACAGCAACATCATGGCTGCCAACACCGTCACCAACAGAAGCACGACACTTCCAGTGATAACAGCTAATGGCTGTACATTAATACTAGTTATAAAAGATATACCGGGAGAATGAATTAAATAATTAAAAAAAGAACGTAAAAAGAAGAACTATCGCTCACTTAAGGACAATGATCGACATTATTCGATTTTATTATTCAAGTCTGTCTACACCGCAAAAATAAGCTTTCCTTCATAAAAGCTCCTTTTCAAGAAATAAAACATTTTTGCAATTTCTTTTTCATGTTACTATCGAATAGACACTCTAGATCACGGAAAAAAAAATTAAGTGGGTAGGGTGTGAAGTTTGATATAAATTTACTTTCAATAGATTCCCCCTCCGCAAGTCAAAAAGTAAAGGAATAAAGTATAAGCTTACTTACAAAATTTCAATTAATTTCAACTGAAAATATTTTTTTTAATATTTATGTTATTTAAAGACTATTCTTACGTACCTTTCCCCCTCATTATTATGTCATTTTTCATCATATTTTTATTTCTGCTTTGGTCTCACTACCAACTAAGTCTGCGGGGAGACCTAAGGCAGGTCGTGGCGTGTTGTGGCATGTTGTTTCATGTTTTTCTATCTTCCATATCATCCCTAGCATTACATAGATAAAGTTTTCCTTAGTGTGTGGGCTGTACTTAATAAGACAATTTTTTGTATATCTCTTAAGCTGGGGTTTCCAGGGATTCTTTCAATGTGTTCTTTTGTTCCATTTTTTATAATTCCAAGTGCACCTACTATCACTGGCACAACTCTTGTTTTCAATTTCCACATTTTTTCTATTTCTATTATTATTATTATTATTAGTAGTAGTAGTAGTATTAGTATTAGTATTAGTAGTAGTATTTCCTTTGATTTCTGTTGCATACTCATTTTCTTCAGGGTTTCAACGAAAGACCTAGGATCAGAAATATCTATCACATTTTCCACTGATGATATTTGTAAAGATAACCTAAAACTATACATATTTTACAAAAATAAATCTCTTCGTAACTTATGGGTGTATCTGTAAGTACTTTTTTTCTATGAGATATCGGCAACCAGAGATCCCTTCAATGACTGTTAGAACCTTTTCCAATAAATCTGAGGGCTCCAACTACAAATGGAATTGTTAATGTCCTTATATACAGCATTTCTGAGATTTTCACTTAAAGTACCTTGTGTTCTAATAGATTTATGAAAATCTTCCAAGATAAAATACAGCAGGAAATACCATGTCAATGAAAAAGTACATCATGTTTTTGTGGCCTTTGATCACGATGTCTGGACGATTAGATTTGGTTGCTTGATTTGTGCGTATTGTAAAGTCTCACAAATTGTTACATGCCCTATCTCTGTAACCGAGTCTGGGTACTGCTCATAGAAATTTCTAGCAGTTTTTTCCATAAAATTTGCAAGTTTTCCAAGGGCAGATGTTGGCTAAATCTCTCATATCGGGTTTTATATTCAGTTGCCGCTAGCCTTTGAGATTTCACTTGCCAGATCGACTCAGTCGATTAAAAAATTAATTGGGCGATTAAAGTTTATTGCTTTTCTCGCCCGCGGTCGATAAAAAATCTCGCAATGAAACGTGTCCCGTCAAATATAGAAAAAAGAAATCTGATTCTTTTTACAACCTAAAAGTATGCCATTGAAGATTCACAAGTTACTTAGAATGACCTACAATGAAATTATTGAACTCGTTTGTCTTATGCATGACGCCTGATTTACGTCGAAATGTATGATTATACAAAAGACAGTGACATCCCGCAATCATCAAAGCAAGATCTGACAAATGGAATTTAGATTAACAAGCTTTTGTCACGCTTTTATCGTCCCGGTCAGTGTAAACATACGTTTAATTAAAGCTTCCAGAGGGGAGCCAAAATGTCTCTGTCGCACAGATTAAAGACGCTCACAGATTTTTAGAAACTCATTTTAAAAAAATATTATCCTTGACTCAACATCTATATTTCCTCCGCGCTTACGAAAAGTAAAAATGTACATTTGAAAGAAAGAAATAAAAAAAAAATAACGCATACTTCTTTTAACCACGCACCGAAAAACAAATAATACAAGTAAGTAATTTTTTATAGAAAATCGTTGTTATTTTTTATCATCTATGAGAAGGAAGTTGTAGTCAAACAGAAGAAAGAAACTACGAATTTAGGTACCTCCACTAAACTGCCAAAAAAAAAGCAAAAAAACAGCATATCAGGATATTAAAAAGGCTCAAAATTAATAAAAACAAAGTTTTATCATCAAAATGCTTATGCTATCATTAAGAGGAAAGAACAACTTTTGTTGTTATTATATTTTAAAAAAAATTTAAATCATTTCTAACACTCGAAATTTTAATTAAAATTTCATTTTTTGTTTTCTGTCAGCGATTCACACTATGTTCACGTAAGGCGACTATTAAGAAAATGTAGTCGGTCGAGTAAAATGATTTTGGCGCAAGTAAATTTTCCCTCGCTCTCGGCCGCCGGTCGGAGGATTTTTTTTTTACAAATCTCAAAGGTTGATTGGCGCTAATATAGTTCAACCTTATACAAGATGGTCGATTGTTTCTGGATATTTATCACCAAATCTGCATTCGGGTTAACACAATTTTTCAGTATGTGTACTTAGTTATTTCTAGTTAGCAAGCATTGGCACTGTGCAGCATGAATAAACCATTCGGTTTCAGATTTTTAACTTTGCACTATGTAACCACTGATAGGTACGGGGTTTGTCTACATCAGCTTCTTTGGTTTGGACAATGTTAACAATGAATAAATTTTTCTTGTCATTATTTCTGCATCTTGTCTATTGCATTTTATTTTATTAGGTTGTTAGAAAAATAATGGCCGATTTCAGAAACACAATTTTATTCTGGAAATGTTGGAAATTGTTCAAAATACGAGCCTTGAACATTTATGCACCTCTGCCATTGGTCGACGATATTATTTATTCCTTGATGATAAAAAGTTATTAGCTATGGTGGCTAAGAAATCTTTGAAAGTTGATTCCACCTCTAATTTGGACCTAAAAGTTATCCCATTTAAAATGTGCGTAAGTGTTTAAAAAAATGATAATCAGTGGGTGAAAGATCAAGAGAATATGGAGGATGAGATAAACTCTCGTATCTCAAGTCTCTGATATATTTCAACGTCATTTATTCATTAACTAGTAGTATAATCCGGCGTTGCTCGGGTGTAATGAAAGCTTTCAAAATAATCCATGGTCCTGGAGATCAGACTCTTTGGACGTTGGCACGAAAGACTAAAAAGCAATAGTTGTTTCCAGTTCAAGCGAAACCGTAGACTGACAGAAAAATGAATGGATGCAAGTCAAATTTTCATTTCCTGGTATCCATATCAAATAAGTTTTTTACGTCGTAAACTGATTTTTGAAGGCTAAATAAGTCCTCTGAGTAAATGATATCATGGCTGAGACTAAGAACTACAACTATACCTACATAGAGCCAAACCCGAAGCAAAAACTAAAATAAAAGGACTGGAAAAATACAGAAATATATATATATATATATATATATATATATATATATATATATAAAATCGATTTTATGCACTATTGTAAGAACTGCAACCTTGATTCTTCGGAATATCGTTTCTTATGTCTTTGTGTATTGGTGTATGAAATTTGATTAAAATCGGACCACTCCTTCTATAACCCGATTTGTTCGATTATCGATTTTCGATATTTATCGGGAGTACCTCGACACAGAACCTAGCTAAGTACACTTGCAAACGCTTATAGTACAACTGTGTAAATTTTCAAGAAAATCTGTTCAGCCGTTTCGGAGTCTATAGGTAACGGACACAGACACACACACAGACAAAGTTCCATCTATAAATAAGTTTAGATGTGGAGCAAAATTGAACCAACGTCGCGCATTAGCGTAGAGCACAACTGGACCCCATCGATTCACTAACGCAGGTCTGCATGCATTTCAGCAATTTGATTACACTAAAGCTCGGCATTAATGCTCTAATTGGCTTCCAGAAAGCATCAGGCCTCCAGACAGTTACCATAATCTTTTGCTGATGCAACTTTAGCTTTAAGAAATGTTTGGGGGACTCATCACAATCAAGCTATTGAACTGATCGTTTGTATTGTCGGGAATATGCTATACATGATTCAAGTTCCAGAATACACGCACAGAAGGTACATAAATCAAATAAGGAAAAGGCAGTTGGAAGAAAACCAACACGCCACCACAAGAAAAGAAACTATAGACACAATCTTTGATACGTTCAAGTTACAAAGACCCCAAACAGTGCCTGAAAAAAGAAAATCAGGTAGGAAAAGAAAGTTCACCGAACCATTGATAATAAATCACAAAAGAAAAAGATATTAAAAGCTCCCTACATAGAGAAAAACTGGGGAGGGGGGTGTCATGGTGGCATCACCTATTCAATGGAGTGAAATCTTCCTTTTACTACATATACTTCCCCTCACAAGAGGTGGGGGCAGATCGGCAGAGCAGCGATATGCACAGATCGCCAAGACTGCTACCGTACTACCATTGCGTGTCCCAGTTCTAGTATTACGACCTACCCTGTATTTATCGTTCTACTAACAGAGTTCCAAGTATTTATATTTTGCTATGTTAATATATATATATATATATATCGTTATTTCTTACTTTGGTTGTTGTATTATTTTCTTACTGGACTCTTAACCGAGTCCACGACATATATCTTGTTTGTATTTACTGCCTTCTTTCATTATTGAATATCTTTTCTTTTTTTTTTTTATTATTATTATATAAATTTACTAGCATCATAGCCCGGCGTTGCCCGTGCAACTCAGAACATTTTTTAATTAGATGATTAATGCAGCGTTTTGCAATTTCCAAGCGCTTGTAATCGCCGCCTCACTTTAAAACTCAGTTATATAAAAAAATATTTATATAAAAAATTGTTGTTTAAAAATTGTTTAAAAATTTCATTAAAAAAGACTATTTTCTTTTGTTTTGTGTAAATGTGAGTTGATGTTTTGCGTGACATTGTAAACATTGCGTTTTTTATTGTTTCAAAATTACGGGGGAAAATATTTAAATTTTTAGTTGACTAAATGAATTTCAGAAATTTTCGAAGAATATTTAAAAATGTAGACATGGTAAATTTTCGTTTTAGGACCCGAAGGCTAATATCCTTTATATATGCAAACACACGCAAATAACTCTTATTTTTTTCACTTGTTTCAATGTCAATAACTTTCTTCTGAAATTAAGTACTAATTTCTGCAATGACTTTTCTGTAACGGAAGTAAATAGGCCCAAATTTTCTTCCTACACCTAAAATCGTTCTGTAGCGAATGACTCTCACTAAGCTGGTAATCCCTGACAAATAGAGCGAGAAGAACTTCGATTTTTTCTGGTCGTTAACATAAAAAAAAGTCGGTTTCTTCAATATCTAATTGCTGATTTGAATTCAGCATATACATTTGCACGGAAATAAGACTATTTTGGAAAAATTTGAAAGGATATTAGCCTTTGGGTCCTAGAAGATTTTAGGACCCGAAATATTTTGTTTTTGTTTGAGAAAACACTTTTAAAAAATATTTCTTTTGTTTAAAAATTACGGGGGAAATTTTTCACATTTTTTTGTTGACCAAATGAATTTTTAAAACGTCGGAATAAAACTTAAATATAAAGGCTAATTTTTATTTATTTTTATTTTTATTTTTATTTTTATTTATTTATTTATTTATTTTTGGTCGCGTTTGACACGTGTGATTTGATTTCTGTGATGTAATCTAGCAACCATCTTAGATCTTCGATGTTTTACGGAGCAAATGTAAACAATCGACTACGTTGGCCAAAATGTGCGAAAGGTAAAAATTGCTGAACATAAACTCAAAAAGAATGTGTCGTCCTGGCTTCCTTGTAGATATGTGTCCCTAGAAAGTTTGATTGGCATAGCTTAAAAAATGTAGGCGTGCATAGGGAACAGTCACACACAGACTCACAGATTGACTGTTATATATATATATATATATATATAGATGATGAACATCGCGCATCTTTAGTATTTGTCCATATTTTTTAGATTAGGTAGTATTTACAGTGATATATGTCCCTAGAAAGTTTGAATGGCGTAGCTTAAAAAATGTAGGCGTGCATAGGGAACAATCACACACAGAATCACAGATTGACTGTTATATATATATATAGATGATGAACATCGCGCATCTTTAGTATTTGTCCATATTTTTTAGATTAGGTAGTATTTACAGTGATATATGTCCCTAGAAAGTTTGAATGGCGTAGCTTAAAAAATGTAGGCGTGTATAGGGAACAGTCACACACAGACTCACAGATTGCATTTTATCGATATAGATTATTATTATTATTATTTGTTATCTACTGTGGTCACACTATTTCAAGTTTGCGAGAAGACGTAAGGCAGGTAGAGGTATGTTGCTATGGCTACATTTTATTATTTGTTTTTCTGACTCCCATAACATTACTAAGAATTGCATGGAAAAAGTTCTTCGTCATGTGTAGGCTACATACATAACATGACATTTTTTTTTATTTCACTTAAGCTAGGATTTCTAGAGATTCTTTCAATATGTTGTTGTGCTTCTTTTATCATTCTAAGTGCACCTACTAACACTGGTACTATACTTGTTTTCAAATTTTCACATTGGCTCTGTTTCGATTTTGAGGTATTTATTATTCAATAGTTTTTCAAATTTCTTGGTTGCTATGTTACAATCTGCTGGATAAGTAACATCAATGAGCAAGCAATATTTTTATACCTCGCCTATTTGCTTTAATTTTTTTGTCAGTTCTGTCCCATAGAATTGGGAATTTTTATTTCTATAACCGGTGCTGGGTGATGTTCATACTAGTGTTAGTTAACATATTTTCTTAGGTGCTTCCATATCGTTCAGTGTAAATATTGCCCCACTCTATCGTGACGATTTTCATATTCATTTGGCGCAAGTACAGAGAATCCTGTATTTTGAATCAACATTATTATGTATGATATTGACCTGAAAGTTCTTAGTGAAAAGACTCTGATCTTGCGCTGCAAGAATAAAGCCTTCAGTTTCAGTCTTTAATCCAGATACATGTAACCATCGATGAGTTTTACCTTATCAACATTAGCTTCATTTGCACATTCTTCCTATTGTCTGGGCAGAGGTTTGTTTTGCCAGCGTTGTTTCATCTGTTCAATAGCATTCCCATTTGGGTTTCGTTTTCATATTTTTTGCTGCAACAGTTGTTTCTTGGGTTCTGTTTGGTTTTCTACAGAATCTTTTAAATGTAAATCTCGTTTTTATTTACAACCTTCGTTCATGATTGAATATTTTTCATCTGCTACAATCTCCAAGAATTTAAATGCAATTTCAATTCTCGTCTCTTGTCTATTTGACTCCAGTTCTTCTCTCGTCCTTTCCCCATCACCTCGTGTATCTTGTTTATTTCCTTTCTCACTCTACCCTCGTAACTGTTTTCACGCTGGTATTGCCATCCTTCTCTTGTCCTTTCTCTGATACCCACTGTAACTGGTTCGTCTTTCTCTTTGCTCTCCTCTTGCTTAAACTTTCACTCTTCTCTTATGTAGCCCCCCCCCCCTGCGCACCAGTGGCGGTACCGCCTTGCTTGGGGTGAAACGATTAAAAAAAAAGAAATTGTATCATCCAGTCTTTTGTTGTTTTCATGTATGTTAGCCAATAAATGTTGTCTTGTACAACAATTCTACCTGAATAAGACCTCTTCCAAATTCTGTACGGTGTATGTATATACGTTCTGCATCAGCGTTTGGATGATGCATCTTATACTAAGAAAGAAGCTTACTTGTCTTAGAATTCATTCGTCCGGTGTCATTTAGAGTCCAGTTTCAAAACGAAGCTGCTATCTATTAACCATTACAGGCAATCGCTCCTACATCCCATGGATCAGGTTAGTCGCCCTGAGAGCAAAACACTGCGCCTCCTTGGGCTGACTCTCACAACAGACCTCAAGTGGAACAACTATATCGAATCCATAGCTAAATCTGCTGTTAAAAAGGTCGGTTCTCTGTGTAGGGCCAGGAAATTTTCCCGTCTGAAACTATCCTGCACATATATAAATCTACTATCCGCCCTTGCATTGAATACTGCTGCCATATCTGATCGGGTTCTCCTGCTATCCACCTGGGGGTCCTTGACAAAATCCAACGTAGAATGTGTAATGTGACCGATCCCGACCTGGCAGCCAAGATACAGTCACTTTCTCACCGGCGCAATGTGGCTTCTCTGTATCTCTTCTACGAGTACTTTCACGGCTTCTGCTCCAATGAACTTAGCTCTCTGGTTCCCCCTATGCATGAATCTGAATATAGCCACAAGATTAGCAATTAGGTCCCACCTTTTACTGTGAAACCAATAAAATGTAAACGCAAAGTTTACTCCATCAGCTTCTTTTCTCGCACTTTCCACCTGTGGAATTCCCTTCTGTTTATTGCTTCCCCGACAGCTACAATCTTAAGTGTAAAGTCAATAGTCATCTTCTCTCTTACTAACTTGTATCCTCCCTCTCATGCTCCTTTCTCCGTCCACTCCACTCTCAGTATCTTAACCCTTCTCTTACACACTTCCTGACACCCCCTGTAACCTGCCACTCTTTCTCATAACTTTCCTCCTATGAAACACACTGCGCACCAATGGCAATAGACTGCCTTACTTGAGGCGATATGATTAGTAAAAAAAATTCAAGATGTTTAAACTATATTGAACCATGTGGATGGTAAGGTTATTAATATCTGTAATTCTGTTCTGAGAGTTCAGTTCAGTTCTTCATATCAGTGGCATCTTTCTATTGTATTCTTTTTGCACTATATTTTCGTTTTTTATGGTTCATGCCTTCACCCACATTTACACCGACGTATTCTTAACCCTCTTGTTCTAAATCTTTGATTGTTACCTCAGGATCTGGCTTACGGCCTATCACGTTGAATACACCGATTCTTGCTCGATCACCGAAGTTAAGCAACGTTGAGCCTGGTCAGTACTTAGATGGATGACCGCTTGAGAATACGATGTGTTGTTAGCGAGTAGTGACGGATGTGCATTGTTGTGCAGTGGATATCGGCTCGGAAAGAGAAATCAGTGAGCCGAGTTCGAATTCCAGTTGAATACTCTGCATTCACTTAATCACTGGTGCCCTGGGGAAAGGTATTAATCCGTCCCTTCCCTCCAGTTATGGGTTAAATAACAGGGTAGGACTTGGGGACCTTGCCCTTAAAAACAAATCCCAATGAATCTTGATACTCGAAAAGGAAAAATGTATTACTAGACACAAAAACTTATATAAACAACAATAAATTGTTGGAAGAAAAATGTATTACCAGCAATAAATAAGTTTAGTTGGCAATAAATGACCCGCCGAGGTTGAGTTGTCATAAAAACAAAACAACCAACCAACCCAGGTAATTGTGAAAGACTCGTTTCCTTATTCTTACCTCGTCACTGTTTCAGTTCTAAATTCCCTGAAGGCTAATTCGATCGATAAACAACTTAAGAAGGTCGGAGGATACAAAAGCTGAAATATCAACAAATATAAGGACATTAGTCAAACTGTAAATAATATAAACAAGTCCAGTTTAACCCTTAAAACTACTCTTGATTTGCCATGAAAACAAAAGAACCAACTAACAAAGCTCAGGGTCTAAGCTAATAGAAGAGGTTTGTTGAAGTGATTCTCGTAAAATTGTGACTTTAGCACATTTATATCAACCGAATTCCATTCTAATATTATCACTAAAACATTTTACTGTTTCACCGGCATTCCTAGCATACAACTTTAAGTCATCTATGCAAAATAGATCGCAAATTTTCTTTTGAGATATCTTATAGCCACATTACGTCCCGTTAAGTCTACTGGATAAGAAGGATATACAAAATAATAAAGGAGACAATGAGTAACTGTGAAATATTCTTCTTCTTTTAACAGACTTATAGATTCCATTTATATGATTGAAGTGAAGAGTTGTTTTCCATTTCGACATACTTTGTTTGATGAAGCTAATGACGACGGGCAATACCTTGCATATATTTAAAGATTTTAAGATTCATGAAGTATGTACACTATCGAATGCTATACGATAATCTGTCCAAGAAATATTGAGATTTTTCTTTGTATTGAAGCAATTTTTCAAGATCATTCTATTAATAAGTAATCGGCATTTACATCCATAAGAGCCAAGTTTGCAAACTTTTTTGTTAGAGTTAAGACATGTTTTTTTAAAATTATTTTTGTAAGAAAGAATATGTCTGTTTTGTAGAAATAGATATTAACAGTTTGTAATAAATAGGAAGATATGCAATTAGTCTGTAGTTTTTAGGGGCTTTTGAATAGAAAAAAAAATCATTCTTTTGGTTACTCATGCGGGAATTTAGTAGGATCATTAACTACTTCTGGAAGTTCTCTGGCTAGTTTTTCTGTCCTATATTTAGAAAATAGAGCCAGAATTTAAGAAATTTTATCTATTTCTAGAGATTTCCAGTTGCGTGGTTTTTCGGGGCATTTTTTTTTCTTTCAATGCCCATTCAACATTTGTGATTTTCCAGCATCTTTTTTTCAGGTTTATTTTCCATCCTTTCTACCTTTTGCGTATACTAATCTTTTTCTTTATTCTCCAGAACAGGCCCATATTTTCCCAGAACTGTATAACCTTTTCCATTGTGAGTTGTCACTTCTATTTTTGTTATCTCTAAAATTTCTTCGTATCGGTTTGAAAAAGCTTATTCTGTCTTTAGAATCTTGATTTTTTTTTCGTATCGTCTGATTCTTTCATTCTTTACTTACATTATTTGCTTTATTTTTCTTTAGCTAATAGGACTTCGTTTTAATTCCTAATTTTCCTTTTTTTTTAATCTTCTGTCTTTTCTAGTCATTACATTTGTTCATCTTGCTAAAACATCGAATACTGATAATTCACTTCTAAAACTTTCAATTTCTTTCCCTATTTTTTTTTCTCCCAAGATGGTTCTTCATGTCTGTTACATTGCCGTTTTTACTTTGATGTTTCATTTTTTAGTTGCTGCAATCGATGAAGGATATATTGCTTCGTTGAGACTTAGACGTGGGTCTACCATCCAGAATTAATTCGAGTGGTGTATTGTAGAGTTTATTAGTTTTGAGCTTATGCTTTGTTAGTTGTTGTAATTTTGGGAGCTGTTATAATTTCTCCATTTCAATATTTTGTATTTGACTTATATGCTCATAATTTCTTCCCTGATTTATTCCATACTATTCTTGTTTTCCGTAAAATATTTCGGTTCAATGTGTTTTGGGTTCATTTTATTGCAGGCTTGTAAGAGACTAAGACCACGCCTTTCCAACTCTACTAAACTTTCAGTATTATCTTCACAGTGACTTGTGTGTATCTCAGTTTTTTTCATTGCGGTTTGTATGATGTTAGTATTTTTACGTCTGTTTCTAGTTTCCTTATATTTTCTGTCGATTCGCCATTTCTGACTGCAGTTCTTTTTATTTCTTTAATTCCAGCGTCTGTCAGTCGGTTATTTCTTATGATGTACTTATATTGGCTAGTTTATTTTCGTCAATGTACTTTCAATGTGCATTGTGGTGCAGTGGATATCGGTTCAAAACGAGAAATCGTGGGAGCCGAGTTCAAATTCCAGTTGAACTCCTTGCATTCACTTACGCACAACTACCCTTGAGAAAGGTATTAATCCGTCTCTTCCCTCCAGTTATGGTTTAAATAATAGGACAGACTGGGTTCTATAGCCTTGGCTGGCAACCAGTCTACCAAAGTAAGTAATGGCAAGCTACTGCGTGATAATCTACTGCCAACTCAGTCATGTCTCTTTCGAGACATGATCGTCCGAAACGTGTATCACGTATGGCACTTAACTGACTGAATGTATTATACAAAAGAAAAATAATAATGATAATAATAATAACAATAAATCTACACTTTAAACAGAACGCTCACAACTTCTCACACTTTTTTCACCTATACCAATTTCTCTCGTTGGAACAACTCCTATTTCTGTTTTCAAGATAGATAGATAGATAGTTATATAGATAGATAGTGTTAGGAAAAATAAAACATATTCCAAGGGAATTAACCCTTTCCTGTTCCCAAACAGAGTACCTCCCTTTTTACCCCTGAAAGTGGGTACACACGAGTCACGTGATCAACGACACATTCAGATGTAGGACGCACGAGGGAACAGACTTGGAATATGGCCATCAATGGTTAAAGAACGCATGTATGTTCTTCTGCCCTAATGGTTGTGACACACAACCCGATAACTTGGAACTGATACCGCATGTACATATTTTGTAATGTTTCTCTATGTAAAATAAATGTATCTTCCAGTCAACCGTGAGTAGACATCTACTTTTCTTTCGTTCCATGCATTTTCACTACGTGCTGCACACACACACACACACACACACACACACACACACACACACATACACACACACACACACATATATATATATATATAATAAATAAAATTAATGTAAATTAAGGCATTTTAGTGATGAGACAAAAACCCCGTTCATAACAACTGGCGACGAGGAATTGAACTTTAAAATAAAAAATAAAATAAGATAAATTATTAACGATTTATTTTGATTTTAAACAGTCAAACTAAAAAAAAAATGTTTATTTCTGCAGAAGTTCTGAAATAAATTTTGTCACAACAGCAAGAACAATTTGAAAGAGCTCAACTGAATTTAATAACAACTTTAACCCAACAATTTCAGTCCCAAAACACCGGTAATTTATCTAGTGTCGATCTTTCAAATACAATTTCAGAATTTACGTAGGACGCCGAAAACGGCTACACATTTGCTTCTTGGTTTTCGCGATGGAAAGACACTTTTCACCACGAATTTCCAAACAAAGACGATGATTGGAAAAAACAGTTACTCATACGGAAGTTAGGCACAAAAGAAAACGAAACGTTCGTAAATTTTATTTTACCCAAACGACCTTCCGATTTGACCTTCACCGAGACCATTACAATTTTAACGGACATTTTCGGAGAACAACAATCTCTGTTCAACGTTCGTTACAACTGCTTCAAACTAGCTAAAAACCAGTCGGACGATTTCATTACCTACGCCGGACGTGTGAATCGCGAGTGTGAGAGATTTCACCTTCAGACACTCACAGAAGACCAGTTCAAATGTTTAATATTCATAGCAGGTCTACAATCACCCAACGATTCGGAAATACGTTCCCGACTATTAGTAAAGTTTGAAACAGACACAAAGATAACATTCCAGGATTTGACAACAGAAAGTAACAGGTTGTTAAATTTAAGAAAAGACACCATGTTGGTTCAACAACAATCCACCTTAACTTCCCATCCTTCTCAAGTTAGTCATATTCATTTGAATGACAAACCTAAAGAAAAGAAAATTCCACCGTCTGCATGCTGGTCTTGCGGTGAATGGCACTATGCACGTTTTTGTCCATTCAAAAAACACAAGTGCAAGATGTGCCATAAACGTGGCCACAGATAAAGTTTTGTCACCCTCCAACAGCCAAATCTGCTAATCATCAAACTAAGTCTGCTTATGGAACTCATAAAAAACTGAGGCAGAGGAGAAAATCATATTCAGTGTCTGCTTCCTTCAAAATTGACTTCAAATCCCGCAGGAAATACATCAGTGTTGGTCTGAACGATTTCCAAGTTCGTTTTCAATTCGACACAGCATCTGATATCACCCTTATCTCACGGAACACGTGGACAAAAATTGGCAAACCCGACCTACTGAATACAAAGCACATTGCCCAGAGCGCATAAGGAAATGACATTCAACTCACTGGTGAACTAAATTGTTCTGTTTCTTTCCGTGATAAACAATTCACTGGAACACGCTTCGTGACAGACACAGATCTAAATCTGATCGGTTTAGACTGGATTGAAGAACTTGATCTCTTCACTGTTCCATCGAAATCTGTTTTCAACACATTTCCAAAACCACAACACTCCATCAGGAGAAACACAAAATGGAACGGCAGTACAATCGCTGCCATGGTTCTGTTCAAAGACAATTCTTACCCGGTCAACAAGTCTTGACAAGAGACTACCGGAACAACACAGAAACAGGGACTCAAGGACAGATTGTACGCCAAACTGGTAACGTCACTTACGACGTAAATGTCCAAAATTACATTTGGGTTCAACATTCCAATCAACTGAGACCATCACATCTTCCAGCAGGAATACAACAAGACTCTACCATTCCATTGAGCATCTTGTTGGACACCTTTGACTTGCCACAGCAAACACCAGCAACTCCCCAGAACACCGAAATTGAAACACAGGATCCAAACATCCGGAAGTCAGTTCGCACCCGCCGTCCAGCACAACATTTGCAGGTTGATCCTCACCTGAAGTCGTACAAGCGACAAATTTAAAATGGAAGATGTTAGAACGAATAAAACATATTCCAAGGGAATTAACCCTTTCCTGTTCCCAGAGTACCCCACCTTTTTACCCCTGAAAGTGGGTACACACGTGTCACGTGATCAACGACACATTCAGACGTGGGACGCACGAGGGAACAGACTTGGAATATGGCCGTCAATGGTTAAAGAACGCATGTACGTTCTTCTGCCCTAACGGTTGTGATACACAACCCGATAACTTGGGACTGATACCGCATGTACATATTTTGTAATGTTTCTCAATCTAAAATAAATGTATCTTCCAGTCAACCGTGAGTAGACATCTACTTTCCTTTCATTCCATGCATTTTCTCCACGTGCTGCACACACACACACACACACACACACACACACACACACACACACACACACACACATTCGTCCACGTACCATGAATCATACTATAAATTAAGGCATTTTAGTTATGAGACAACACCCCGTTCATAACAGATAGATAGATAGATAGATAGATAGATAGATAGATAGATAGATAGATAGATAGATAGATAGATTTCATTTAGTAACATTTTTCGTTCTGGAAATATTATTGTGCCTAACTTCTCTTCTGGGCATAATCTAGATTATGCCAAAAAGAGAAGTTAGCCATAATATTTATTTCCAGAACTAAAAAGTTACTAAGTGAAATATCTGGATGCAGACACATGCCAATTTACTGCAAGATAATCTTTTGCCCAGTCAGTCATGTCTCTTTCGAGACATGATCGACCAAGCGTGTATCGCGTATGACACTTAACTGAAAGAAGCAATAAGGAAGAAATGAACAAGAATGATAACATAAGACACAGGAAGAAAAAGAATGTCAATAAGGTACAAATCAAAGGAAATAAAAAAATGATCATGATGAAAAGAACAAAGAGAAAAAGAAAGTGTGTTGAAAAAGAATGAAACATTAAAAAAGAAAATCAGAAAAAAAGAAAAATTATTAAAAACCTAATATTATTAAGAAGCAAGGCAAGGAAAGAAAGACAGAATGAAAGAAAACAGAGAAAAAAATAACAAAGAAAAGAAAGAAAATATGAAAAATAAAAAAATATATAAAAGAGACATGATCGCCCAAAGCGTGTATCACGTATGGCACTTAACTGACTTTCTAATTGCTTGTCCAAGTTTTCTCGCCATATGTCATATGTTTGGCGAATGGTGATTTTTTCTGAGTCTTCTGCAATGCTCCATAGAATGCAGCCATAATGAATGGTTGTGGATTTATTGGTGAATTCGCAGGGTCATCTTTGGGATTATCCCATCTTCGGAGGCCGAATTTGTTCTTATGGCCTATTTTCCGACCTCGAGTAAGTTCAATTGAGTGGTGTAATGGTTAGCCAACTTCTCTCGCTAGGAACCTATAAGGAGTAAGTACGATCCTCATTAGGGACCTTATACTTTCGACCTTGTGCTACATCTAGCTGCGCTTGAGAAAATCAACTCAAATAGGTTCCCTCCTGAGAGACTGGCTCTCTGCTTATCCACTGGAAGAGCCATACTGAACATTTTGATTTGGCTTTACGTTCTCATATTGTACCCACGGGTGATGCACGGGTCCAAAAGTTCACCCAAAGTTGGCCGGCACGATGGGTAAGGGACTTTTACAAACAGAGTTCTGAAGCCTGTAGGGATCGTATGTGACCTCATAACACAGCAGCCATCACTCATCGGCACGGTTATTACCTTGAGTTACAGGTTGTTCGGAGTCTTCCTTCTCCTCAATAAGTTGCCAAGAAAGGCTGTTAGAAAAGATGAATAAAAGTAGTGGCAAATGATGGATAATAATTTTAGTGACATGTTTCTTACTAATTTTTTTGTAAATAAAACATTATTTTTCATGAAAATCAGCGAGAACTTATTCAAAGTCTAATAAATATGAGTAGGCATGTGCTGTCAAAAATAAGAGTAAAATATTTGTATCGATATGCCGTTTAAAATTACGGCATCACTATGGTGCAGTGGATATCAAATCGGAATGAGTTATCGGGGTGACGAGTTCGAATTCCAGTTGAATTCCTTGCATTCACTTACGCACAAATACCCTTTTGGAAAGGTATTAATTCATCTCTTTCTCCCAGTTATGAGTTAAATAATAGGACAGACTGGGTTCTATAGTCTTGGATGGCAACCAGTCTACCGCAGAAAGCAATGGCAACTTACTGCGGGATAATCTTCTACCCAGTCAGTCATGTCTCGAATGAGACACGATCGCCTAAATCGTGTATCACGTATGGCTGACTGACTGATACATTGATTAAGTATCTTAAATTAAGATATGTGCTTTTATAATTGTCTTACCCCAAGCAAAGCAGTTCTGCCAGTCTTGTGCAGGGGTGGGAGGGCTACATAAGAGGAAAGTAAAGAGAAAAAGGAACAGGTTACAGGGGATGTCAGGAAATGAGTAAGAGGAGGATGGGAAAACTGGTGTGAAGAGAGTTGCGTGAGAGTAGAGTGAAAGGGGAAAAGAACAAAATATAGGGGATGTCGAGGAAAGGATAAGAGAAGGATGGGAGTCAAGGAGATAAGAGATGGGAATTGATGTTGCATTTAAACTCTTGGAGATTGAAGCTATCGGGGAAGCACGTATGAAGCGAGAAATGCGAGAAACGAACCCGTGGGTGTAGAAGTGGCGGCTTCATTTGTTTGTTTTGACTTTAAAAGTGTGGGACCTAATTTCCAGTCTAGTAGCTCGAGTAGAAGAGCACCAGAGAACTAAGCTCGTCTGAGCTGAAGCCGTGAAAATATTTATAGAAGAGACAAAGGGAAGCCACATCTCGTCGGTGAGAAAGTAACTGGGGTCGAGCTGCCATACTGGGATTGATCACATTGCAGATTCGCCTTTAGATTTTATCGGAAACCCTGAGATGAATAGAAGGGGTGCTTGACCTGATATGACAATGCACGGGCGTATGGTAGATTTGTATATATGCAAAATGGATTCAAACGAGAAAAACGTCCTAGCCCTACACAGT
>JBBBDQ010001412.1:7030000-7045000 GCA_037127315.1 Ascarosepion bandense | reverse complement strand
AGAGACTGTTTCCCCGATTACTACAATCGTGACCTGTTCAAATCTAGATTCAACCCTTATCTTCTCCACCTATCCATATAAACTACACCTTAAGTTAACCCCCTACCTCGAGTAGCTCTCGGGTCTTGTCCAAGATTAACCATACCAGGATTTTATGTGTTCAGTCAGTTAAGTGCCATACGTGATACACGCTTGGGCGATCATGTCTCGCAAGAGACATGACTGACTGGGCAGAAGATTATCCCGCAGTAGGTTGCCATTGCTTTCTGCGGTAGACTGGTTGCCGACCAAGGCTATAGAACCCAATCTGTCCTGTTATTTAACCCATAACTGGAAGGAAGAGACGGATTAATACCTTTCCCAAGGGTATTTGCGCGTAAGTGAATACAATGGATTCAACTGGAATTCGAACTCGGCTCCCCGGTTTCTCCGAGCCGATATCCACTGTACCACAACGCACATCCTTTTATGTGTTAGACTGTTTAAATTTACTTATAAGGGGACACCTAGGTATAATTATTTCGCATGTATAAGAACGGACCTAATTTGTATATGTGGGAATGTACGCATATGTATCTATGGATATAAGTTAGTATAAATGGATGGGTTAGTTTTATGAGGTCAAACAAACACCAGCGTCTAAAGATTTAGAAATTTCTTTTACAGGTCAACACTTACAGGTCAAACTCTTCACGACGTCCCAGGCAGTCCCAGACAGATCTGACGCCAGTGCCTTTTTCTTTCCCTTTTCTTTCTTCTTATTTTTATTTTTTATTTTTTATTTTCATTTTCATTTTTTATTTTTATCTTTCTCTTCAGTTAAAGAAAATGCTTATTCCGGCAAAATTTTTTGTACCAAATGGAAGTTAAGGTATGATGAAATGAGCTAATTAGCTCATAGAAATTAACTATAGTTTATAACCAATTGAATGACGTGTTGAGTTTTCCTTTATAAATATAATTTGCTCTGGATAACATCCATCAAGCTCTCTAACACTTAAGTTAATCTTGTTGGATTATCCTCACCGTTTACGGACTGGACATATATATATATACATATATATATATATGTGTGTGTGTGTGTGTGTGTGTGTTTATTCTAAGTTTTTTTCTAGATAAATTTGAACCATTCATTGTTGTATGAATTTGGTCTGACGAGCGGTGTTAAGAAAGCCGTGAAATATAATATTACCTATGGATTTGTAAAAATATCCAACTTTTGTTCTTAATTATAATACTCTGTTAAATTTAACTGTAAATTTTAACATTCAGTTCTCTTTTGATTTAATTTCCTGTAGAATTTACATCGCCAAATACCATGGATTCTAGTTTATATATATATATATGTATATATATATATATATATATATATATATATATATATATATATTTCATTTGGAAACGAGTTATTACAAAAGTTCTACAGTATAATTGTATTGAATATTTCTTAATACAACTATGTATTGGTCTAGTTTAATTATGACTAAAACTAATCAATTAACTAATGATAGATAGATAGATAGATAGATAGATAGATAGATAGATAGATAGATAGATAGATAGATAGATAGATTGTGGTCAAACTTACTGCGTGGTCTATTTCATCTATTCTTTTTTTTATATATAAAAGATCACATTTGTGTTTATATTATCCTTTCATTAAATTGCGTATGTTCGATTTCGTTTAATTTACTAAAATGTAGTTTTGCGCGGATATGTCAATAGAGCCGGATGAATATATCGGAAATTGGTTAACTGCGTAGATGAAGTACACAGAAAAAGGATAAAAGTTCAAGAAATTCTAAGAAGATAGGCGCTAAAATCTAATTTAGAAATGAACCCATTTGTAATATAAATATCTTCATATATATATATATATATATATATATATATATATATATATATATATATATATATATATATATATATATTAATAATTATTACTTTAGAACATGGGCAAACTACAAACTACTACAAAATTGTACATTTAAGTTTCGACATTGAAGGGACAATGTTTCATCATGTAGTTAATAATGATGGTAATAAACGTTTTATTTTAAAATTTTAAAAACACCACATCCCCTTTATATATATATATATATATATATATATATATATATATATATATATATATTGGACGAGTTAAAATATATTAAAAAGTAGGAGAAAGAAAGAGAGAAGAAAAGATCAGAAATTAAGATGAGAAATAAAAAAAAAGAAAAGAAAGAGAAAAGAGAAAGTGTGACCCATTCCGCCCCCAGTCACTGGCTTGCATATATGTGTGTTGCGTGCTTTGACTGGCCGTAAGTTAGTCGAACCTGAGTCTGCAGCTGTTCCCTTCCTTTCCTTCCCAGATAATCGAAGATGTCAATGATCCGTCGAAATCCCTCACTTCTCCTGCCACGTTATGAGTTCTGATCTCAAGGTATGTTAAGGACTCGACGGAGTGACGGTGGTCTTCGTGCTGCATTCCTCGACAGCTGAAATCAAGAGACAGCTGGGTGCACAATGCAGAATTAAGTAAAACAGACAAGAACAAGAAAAAAAATGATAACAAGACAGTAGCGAAGGCCAATCTATGTGGACTAATGATTATATTTATAACTCTTTGTATAGCAAGAGAGAGAGAGAGAGAGAGAGAGAGAGAGAGAGAGAGAAGTATTAATAAGAAAATACAATCCAACTTTCAATGTCTACAAATTACTTGCTGCTACTATGTTTATTTGTTGCTAGAAGTAATAAAGTCTTTATGCTCCCCTTCCTTTGGTTTTTGCTTGGGGCGATGGTCAGAGAAGCTATCGTGAGATAGTGTTCTCGTCTTAAATATCTGTCGAACCGCTTTCTAGGGTAGTGAGTGACACTTCTCTCTCGTTTTTTGTTAGAAAAGCTTCGATATGGGGTAGGTCGGTAAGTGATCGGAATGTTCCTCCATAAAAGTCTAATGTCAATTTTGTGTATCTGGTTTAAATCACACACTTATGATTTCACGCCGATGTTTGGCAATGTGGAGGTTTGGAGACAAGGTTTTTTTTTTCTTTTTACATTTACCTGCCAGCATCAATTATAATTTCCATCCTTACCTGGGTGGTCTTCTTCGGAATCAACTGACAATTCATTCTTCAGCCGTTCCTTATCGCTGCCCTGAGAGAGAAAGGGAGAGAAAAAGAAATAAACAAAGAAAAAAGAGACAGAGTTCTCTCTCTTTTGCGAGGCAAGCCTCCCATCTGGTTTATGTTGGATTGTCATCATATCGGTCGATGTTATTTTGTGAATGTCTTGTATTTCACCTCTTTCTTATCTCTCTTAGCCACCCCAGCGTCTATTCCTTTCTTCTTCTCTTTCTTGCTCTTCCCAAGAAAAAGAAAAATATGAGCACAGAGATATTCTCTAAGTATCTATTCCGGGGTTCGAATCCATGGTCCGTCGATACTATCTTGATGTGTGTGCATAAGGAACACTTACAGTGTTACAAAGATACAGTAGAAATAGAAAGTTAAAAGGGAAATAAGAGAGAAAATGTAAAGAGGAAAGAACTAATGAAAGGAGTTAAGAGTGAGAAATTTTAAATTTTGGCTGTTAGTGAAGCGTAAACAGATATTGACATCGGTTACACGGAGTTTGGACTCAATATTTTGGCATCTTTATACAAAAAATTGAACTTCTATAAAGAAAAGAAAGAGGGAAATGAAAGATACAGAAGAAATAGAAAGTGAAGAGGAAAATAAAGAGGAAAAAAGGGAGAAAGTGTAGAGAGGGAAGAAAAGGGAGAGACAATGGAAACGTTTCCACCAAGTGTAAGCACATTTATGAGTTGTATCCCCGGACGAGAACTGCCTATCTTAGTATATTAGATAAATGCTCAGTTCGGAATTTCTTGGAGATTAACCAGATGAATATACACCAGCTGAAGGCCATAGGGCACAGTGATTGAAACGTCGTAATGAAAAGAACAAATATGAGGACGATAGTATAAATATCAGTCAGTTAAGTGCCATACGTGATACACGCTTGGGTAATCATGTCTCGAAAGAGACATGACTGACTGGGCAGAAAATTATCCCGTAGTAGGTTGCCATTGCTTTCTGCAGTAGACTAGTTGCCAGCCAAGGCTATAGAACCCAATTTGTTCTGTTATTTAACTGATAACTTGAAGGAAGAGACGGATTAATACCTTTCCCAAGGGTATTTGCGCGTAAGTGAATTCAACTGTAATTCGAACTCGGCTCACCGATTTGTCGTTCCGAGCCTATATCCACTGCACCACAACGGACAGTATATATATATATATATATATATATATATATATATATATATATATATATATATATATATATATATATATATATATATATATATATAACGCTATTTTGTTTATGGAATTCAGTACGCATGTTATGTCATTAAAGGCTTTCTTTCTAAATATTACTGGTTCTATTTAAAATTCTTTTAGCATAAGGTTTTGCAACGATGCTGGTATCACAATTCTTTTTGTGTATATAATTACATTATTGCATAATGAAAATGCATTATTTTCAATAATATTCATTTTCCTACTTTTTCTTTAAATCTTATTTGCTTCTTTAGTTTTATTATGAAATCGTCTTTTTCCGACTTAATTCTTATTTCCTCTAATGTAATGGGAAATTCTCTTACTGTATTGAATAATACATTATTGATTTCATTTTCTGTCCTTATCGCCTTAAGTTCGGCCAAAAATATCCCGTAGACTTAGCACAAGACAGGGCCTGGCACCTCTTTTGTTTTTGATGCGAATGCTTATTATTCACAGAGATATATATATATATGTATATATATATATATATATATATATATATATATATATATATATAAATGTAAACTTATCACTATACTCGTTTCGAAAAACCCGCCGAGTATATACGCGGAAGGAAAAAAATGGATGTAAAAATAAATATCTAAGCACATGAACATCAGTCAAAGTACATAGCTCAAAGAAACAAACTCGAGACGAGTAATCTATAAGAAAAAAGCGCTCAATACGTAAGCAGGGCAAACAAAATAGATAACCTAAAGAGCCAACAAACCTGCCTAGGTTTCACGTAACCGGATCCTCAGAATGTTTGTTCTCTGGCAATCCGTGTTCAAACTCGAATCTCGGCAGTGACACATTATTCATATATGACACAACTTTGTGGAAGTTTTTACCTTTGTCAGTACACTGTGTTTTGCGTTAAACATTGTCGTATGCAACCCATTTTCATTACCTGTTATGCTACAGTTAAGAAAAGGCTAATAAGGACGATACATTCGTCATTTCGATTAGTTCTCAAAAGCAAATTAGTAAAAGGCAAATAAGTATGAAATATATCATTTCTTTTAAAAAAAACTGGAGTGGTCTAATAATTATGGCCTGTAAGGTACGCAGATGTTACAGTGCTGATAGCAGACACAGAACGAAAACTACAAGACCTCATACAAAAGGTAGCTGAAGAGAGTGACAAGAAAGGACTACAAATAAACTGCAAGAAAACCGAACGCAGGGCCATCAGCAAAAATGGCAGCCCAAAATGTCAAATACAGTTGATGGACACTAAAATCAAGCCGGTACAAAAACTTGGATACCTGGGAAGTGTTCTAACAGATGACAGAAAGTGCAACACTGAGATCCGAAGGCGTATTGGCATGGCGAAGGAAGCATTCCAGAAGTTGAGTAAAGGATTAAGAAACAGGACAATTTCTCTAGAAACAAAGAGGGGAGTACTGGATTGCTATGTGATGTCGGTTCTTCAATATAGCAGTGAATGTTGGACAATATCTTCGAAGATGAAGAAAAAACTTGAAGCAGCTGAAATGTGGTTCTACAGAAGGATGCTGCGTATATCAGAGACCGAGCATGTGAGCAATAACGAAGTTTTGGAAAGGGTGGAAACGTAAAGGAAATTAATACTGAGCATCAGGAAGAGACAACTAAAGTTCCTGGGACATACAATGAGGAAGGAGGGCTCGGAGAATTTAATACTAACAGTCTAGATAGAGGGAAAAAGAAACGGGGGAAAGCAGCGGATGACATATTTGAAGGACCTGATCAGGTGTTTGATGGAACGAGGGTTGGATTATGCAACAGGAGAAAACGTGCTAAGAGTCACCAGTGACAGGGAGATGTGGAAAGCCATAATCGCCTACGCCCTGAAAGGACATGGCACATAAAAGAAGAAGAAGAAGTATATATATATATATATATATATATATATATATATATATATATATTACACCAAATGTTATTTTAGTGAATATGCATATTTGAATGTAAGTCCTGATCTTTAACATGTATGAATTACTAGTCCAGTGAATTCGAGACTTAAGAAATGGAAGATGTTTACCGAATGGGTTCAAGTCTGCGTCTTGTTTTAAGGGGAAACCGGTTGGCCACAGGTTAAATAAAAAAGACAGGTACATTTATTTTTACAAAGCGTTTTGCCCCATGAGCAACTTCAACCTGTCAAATGCAGAATATTATTAAGAAAGTAACTTGCATTTACATACACAGAAAATGATATTATGAAAATAATGTATAGGAGATTACATATATATATATATATATATATATATATATATATATATATATATATATATAAATTGAAATCAACATCCAGAGTCGACAGTCTGTTTCATGCTAAACTAAAACTGTGTGCACTATGTTTTTACTCGACTAATGTTAAACACGCTGCATATGGCCTGATAACTGCGTTTAACCATAAAACATGCTGTTGTCGCAGGGTGTTGACTTTAATATTCACTTTTATATTTACATATATTCTATGATCGATATTGAGCAGTCTAAGACAGAATACCAAATCTTAAAACTATATATATATATATATATATATATATATATATAGATAGATAGATAGATAGATAGATAGATAGATAGATAGATAAAATAAAATAAATTTCGATGTTCAAAACTGTTGAATGATCATTTCAACATGAAATCCCTAGGAGAGATTTCGCATCTCATCGGCAACTGACACATTTTCAAAATGAAATAAAATGGAATAAAAAATGAAAGTTAAGAATTAAGAATTTTACGTCACAAAAAAAATCGGTTTGCAATTCAACGTCTATCTTTAGATTTTACTTTTAGATAGAGTTGTAAGTGAAAAAAATTGGAAATTTGGCTTCGTCTAGCTTTACAAGGGGAAGGGGTTAAAGGATAGAATAGGAAGTGGTGTTAAATTGGGTTAAACAAAACAGAAGGAGAGGGAGAGGTAAGAAGGATAAAAAAAAGAAAAACTTCCATATTTTAGAGACGCTCGATACGTGTCAAACAAAACTAGCGTTTAAATGGGTTAAATAATCAGCTCTGTAATTTTAATTACAATGAGTTCTCCACCTGTATCATTTTTTTAATATTAAAATTTTAATATTAATTAGGAGCAGGTTTTTGGGATTTACCTTCCTACTTTTCCGTTTGGATTAAAGTTATTTAAAATATATATATATATATATATATATATATATATATATATATATATATATGGATGACTATTTACACTCACACACCCTGATTGAGCACTCTGGAGGAATGGTAGACTTTGAAAACAGTAGCTACTCTGGCATCTACGTATCCTTCATTCAGCAATGAATTAGAACACTCTCAGCTAGTGGGCATGTGTAATGATAATATACACGCTAAAAAGTCTGCTTCCTTCTACCGAGTGCCCGTAGCACAGAGGTAGAATCGCCTACTGACGCCAATTCGGTCGGGTTTCAATCCTGGGTAAAAAGCAATCGGCTGTCTAACCGTACTAATGAGCTGTGATACAGCGAAACAGATCTGTCTGCGGATGACTGTATATATATATAGTTAAAACTATACCTTCAAGCATACCTTTAAACTATATATACGCGGAAGGAAAAATTGGTAATAAAAAAAGAACGAGCTAAGCACTTGAACATCAGTCAAAGTACGTAGCCCAAAGAAAAAAACCGAGAGGAGTAACCTAAAACAAAAAAGCGCTCAATACGCAACTGGAGCAAACAATGTAAATACCTAACCTAAAGAGCCAACGAACCTACCAAGGTTTCATCATTTTCATATATATATATATATATATATATATATATATATATATATATATATATATATATTTAAACATTCAAATAAACTTCAAAAATCTCATGTGTAATATGATCATTTTCACTAGGAATACTCGCTTCCTCAGCGACCAATTTTTTTTATTTCTCTTTTTAAGATAAAAAATGAATTTTAAAAAATGGTCACTGACGAAGCAAGTATTCCTTGCGAAAATGAAGATAGGAAACGTGATTTTCGGAATTTTATTTTACCTATATCGCACTTTCGGTTTGGATATGGCGACAAAGCTAACCTTGCAGCCCAGCTTGAAAAGGACCTCCAATCTGTAGTGGACTGGGGTAAGAAATGGCTCGTAAATTTTAATGCTTCTACAACGAAGCTACTATCAATTAATCATCATAGACAATCGCACCTACCTCCTATTAGCATGGACCAGGCTTGCCTCCCAGAGAGTAAAACACTACGCTTCCTTGGTCTCACACTTCAGCGGACTTCAAGTGGAATGACTATATCGAATCCATTGCTAAATCCGCTGCTATGAAAGTCGGTTCTCTGTGCAGGGCCCGGAGGGTTTTTCCGTCTGAATCTATCCTGCACATTTATAAATCTACCATCTGCCCGTGCATTGAATACTGTTGCCATATCTGGTCGGGTCCCCCTGTTATTCTCCTTGGGCTTCTAGACAAGGTACAGCGGAGGGTCTGTAATGTGATCGATACCGACTTAGCAGACCGCCTGCAGTCACTCTCTCACCGTGCGACGTGGCTTCCCTGTGTCTCTTCTATAAATACTTTCACGGCTTCTGCTCCGATGAACTTAGATCACTAGGTTCGAATTTGCACGAGATACTAGATTAGCAACTAGATCCCACCCTTTTACAGTGAAACCGATAAAACTTCTACTCCAACAGTTTCTTTTCTCGCACTTCCCGATTGTGGAATTCTCTTCCACATGACTGCTTCCCCGACGGCTACAATCTCCAGGAGTTTAAATGTAACGTGAATAGACACCTCCTAACAAACTAACTTCCATTCTTTCAAACACTCTTCCCACCCACCCAACTATCTATCACCCCACCTTCTGACATTTCCTATATTTAACCACTCTTTCTATTTACCTCCCCCGATGTAGCCCAAGCGCAATAGTGGCAGTGGAATGCCTTGCTTGGGGTGAAATGATTAATATATATATATATATATATATGTAAACATGTTACGGAAATTAACGAATTTTAACGAAACTTGGTTATAAGCAACCGACATTTTGTAATGAATTATTTTGAACATTATTTTTACCGATACTCGTATTTAAGTAGATATTCTGTTTTTAATTAAACAGTATTTTTATATTTATATTTACAGGTCTGACTATTTACGATAAATTCGAACCTGCGACCCCTATTACATAGGGGTCGCAGGTTCGAATCCTGCTGGGTAGCACACATTTTCGTAACAAAAATTTATCGTAAATAGTCAGGCCGGTAGATATAAATATAAAAATACTGTTTAATTAAAAACAGAATATCTACTTAAATACGAGTATCGGTAAAAATAATGTTTATATATATATATATATATATATATATATATATATATATATATATATATATATATATATATATATATATATATATATATATATATATATATATATATATATATATATATATATATATATATATATATATATATATATATATATATATATATATATGTAAAGAGTGTTGGGCACCCCGACGTGGTGTAATGGTTAGCAAGCTTGTCTCGCTAGAAGCTGTTACAACTGAGTAGTGAGTTCGATTCTCACTGGGTGCCCCATACTTTCGGCCTTGTGCCACATTTAAGCGGTGTTTAGAAAATCAATATATATAAAGAGTGTTTGGTTGTGATCATGTTCAGCGTTAAGTTGTTGATTTTTCAGTGGTTTTACTGATTAAATGTATTTTCGCAAGCAGGTATATACCGGAAAGGGCTCGATATCGGTGTAGAGATAAAGCATTGATAAGTATAATGTGTTTGTCACTTCAGCTGAGCAGATTCATGCCGACTTCAAAAATTCGTAAGAACAACGTTATGATGTTCTTACTAATCAAATAGCCCTGATGAATGAGAAAGCCATAACGGTGTCCTTAGGAATCTTCGAAGTCGGCATGAATCTGCTCAGCTAAAAAAACAAACACTTCGCATTTATTGGTATAAAATCTACTACTTAATCAATAGAGGCGAATTTATACAATTTTCTATGTTAGTTGCGCGTAAGTTAGTACAACGAATACGAGTGGAATTAGAACTCGTCTTCCCGATTTACAATTCCGAGTCTTTATCCATTACACCAACCGCACATCTAGTATTCCCAAGTGGTCACATATCTAGGTAATGACAAGGCTTGACGTTGCTTAACTTCGGTGATCATACGAGAACCGATGTATCAACATGATATAGAAGGCTACAGCAAACATTATCTATCTCCCTATTCCAGATCGATAGTATGTATGTGTCTTTCCTTTTCATATTGTTTCTCTATCTATCTATCTATCTATCTATCTATCTATCTATCTATCTATCTAACTATCTATCAAAAAATAAAAAATTAATTTCAAATTGTTATCTATCTATCTATCTATCTATCTATCTATCTATCTATCAAAAAATAATTATTTCAAATTGTTATCTATCTATCTATCTATCTATCTATCTATCTATCTATCTATCTATCTATCTATCTATCTATTTCAGTCTGTTTCTATCCATTTATCTATCTCTCAGCCTAATTCTATCTATCTATCTATCTATCTATCTATCTATCTATCTATCTATCTATCTATCTCAGTCTTCATATCTATCTATCTATATATCTATCTCAGTCTTCATATCTATCTATCTATCTATCTATCTATCTATCTATCTATCTATCTATCTATCTATCTCAGTCTTATATCTATCTATCTATCTATCTATCTATCTATCTATCTAAGAAAAAGCAGAACACTTCTTATCTCAACCTACTTTCTCAAAATTAATCAACTGAATTAGCATCAAATTATTTTTGTTAGGACCTAAATTTTTCGTCACTTTCTGAAAAGAGAGAGAGAGGGAGAGGGAGATAGATTTATTTTAGTCTGTTCATATCTATCTATCTATCTATCTTGTTTTTTTTTTGTTTTTTTTGTTAATCATATCACCCCGAGCAAGGCGGTAACGCCACTGATGTGCAGGGGGCGACGTACTAGTGGAAAGATTGGAAAAGAGAAAGCCGGAAACCACATCCTAAACAGGGAACCAGGGATGATCCTCTTAACCTGTTCAATAGACGTGGGTGGAGTGTGAACCGGGCGATAGAGATCTATCTATCTATCTATCTATCTATCTATCTATCTATCTATCTCATCGTCTGTTTCTATCCATCTCTCAGTCTAATCTATCTATCTATCTATCTATCCATCTATCTATCTATCTATCTCAGTCTGTTTCTATCCATCTCTCAGTCTAATCTATCTATCTATCTCAGTCTGTTTCTATCCATCTCTCAGTCTAATCTATCTATCTATCTATCTATCTATCTATCTATCTATCTATCTATCTATCTAAGAAAAAGCAGAACACTTCTTATCTCAACCTACTTTCTCAAAATTAATCAACTGAATTAGCATCAAATTATTTTTGTTGGGACGTAAATTTTTCGGCAATTTCTGAAAAGAGAGAGAGAGAGAGAGAGAGAGAGAGAGAGAGAGTATATGAGAGAGAGAGTGAGGGCGAAGTAAAAGGCAAGCAACAGAGAAAGAATATGTATGGATTGGGTGTGTACAAAGATTTCCAGCGATAAAAAAACGTTTTTAATTTGTCTTTAGATTTATAAAAAAAAAAACTTTTCGAAAACACACCTAAGAAATTAACATATATATATTTGTGGGTGTGTGTGTGTGTGTGTGTGTGTGTGAATGGTTGTGTGTGTGTGTGTGCGTGGGTGCGCTTGTGATACTGCGTGTTTGTCACAGCGCGTTTTGATTCACCTGTTTGCGATGAAGTATCAGGAAAGGTGTCGATTAACGTCTTCTGTTTGTGCGCGTGTGAGTATATGCGTATGTGTGTATATATGTCTGTGTGTGTGTGTCTGCGCACGTTTGTGTACGTGTTCGTTTGCGTGTATATGTATGTGCGTATATGAGTGTGTATATGTGTACGTGCGTGTTTGTCTAATGTGTGTATATATGTGTATGAACGTGTTTGTGAGTTTTCAAAAAATAAGGAGAGTGACGGCAACCGGCCAGCAACGGAGTTGGCCGACGTCTCCACTGATTCGCCTCTTGTCAATCACGGGAAGATCGATATTTACGTCTGGGTCAACGCGCCCTCTCTCTCTCTCTCTCTCTCTCTCTCTCTCTCTCTCTCTCTCTCTCTCTCTCTCTTACGGACATACATACATCTACACACACACACACTCTCTCTCTTTCTCTCTCTTTCTCTCTCTCTCTCACCTTTAAACAATACCAAACACCTTGGACTCTCAGCCTACGTCAAATTTACGCGCGAATTACGTCTGCTTATTTTTGTCATTCATATATATATATATATATATATATATATATATATATATATATGATTTTCTAATCTTGGTTTAGATGTGGCACAAGGCCGAAGGTATGGAGCACTCAGTGAGAATCGAACTCACTTTACAGTAGTAATTATGCACGCAAGACAAGCTTGTTAACCGTTACAAGACGTCGATACTAATAAAGATAGACTATCCTTCACAAGCACGTTTCGTCATCTTGATGGACTTCATCAAAGCAAATGTGCAGGAAATTCGACAAGGTTTTTTAGTTTATCCTATACTAATACTGACGTAAGTCTTTTTCCTAAACTTTCTAGTTTTTGCTGGTATTAGAAGTCTTGAAGCGATGTTACATTTGGTTATTTAGCGAGGATCTTTGGGATTATGTAGCGCCAGTCTCAAGGGTTTAATGTGCGTTAGTTTTCTTTATGTTGTTCAACTCATTACTTTATATGAAAACTGTTATCAGATCAATGGTTAAAAATTGTTTCAAATTAATCTAAATCTTAAAATTTCATCAAATACTGGTGCTACACAATCGCCAAAAAATACCTTTACAAATAATAAAAAGCACATCACCTAAACAGCAGAAACAATAACAATGACTAACACAAGTAACAAGAAAGAAAAATAAGGATATGATCATACTCTTAACATTCCACACTAACTTAAACAAAAAGCTAGGAAAGAAACTCTTATAAATATTAGAAGTATACGACGGATAAATTGTCGTCTAAATTACGCAAAAATGAAAATGACACTGACACCTCATTTTAACGGATATATTTACTAAAATTACACAAAAACATTTTGAAATACACTTGGCCCAGGTCAGCATAATCTCCTTAAGACACTTGATGTAGGCTTCCGTGGTGTATCTGGGGCCCCGTTGAAAGATGAATGGAGGCCTAACATCGTCATCACTACTGATCACTCTAAGCACTTTCGTAATCAGCATTAGACTCATCCAACTCTTTTTGAATCTTCTGCACTTCCCTCAGATTGACACCCAAAACATTCTGAAATGTTCGTATTGAAACTTCCGGCGCGAATGCCAAGCAGTGCAGCATTTCGTTTCTAAAATTCTGCCGGAATGAATAGCGTCATGGTGCTCTTTTTCTCACAGACGTTGTCCAAATGGCCCTTCTATACGGTGCCGTCGCCAAAAATATATATGAAACACTATATATATATATATATGAGAAAGACCATATATATATATTGTTTAATTGTGATAATGTTTAGTGCCCAGGTGGTAGTTTTTCAGTGGTTTTACTGATAAAATGTATTTTAACAAGCAAAATTTTAGTAAGATTTTAGCAAAATTTTTTATCGTAAAGTGCTCGATATCAAGGTGTAGATAGAGCGTTGTTAAGTAGAAAGAGTTTGTCACTTAAACTGAGAAGGTTTATGCCGACTTCGAAGTTTCGTGAGGAGAGAGAGGTATGATTGTAGTCACTCGTCCGAACTATTTGAGAGTGAGATCATAATAATGATAATAATAATTTTATGTTGTTAGCATTTAAACAAATTTGCATATATATGGTAATGTTAACATTAGCAGTTTTTCTTCTTTTTTTTTTTTTAATCATTTCACCCCGAGCAAGGCGGAAACGCCACTGATGTGCAGGGGCTTACATAAATGTAAAAAGATAAATTAGAAAAGAGTGAGGAGTACAAACTAGTTAGAAAGGAACAATAGAAAGCTGAGAAAGCAGGTGCGATGACAGATACATAGGTGGAGAGAAAGGGAAGGTTATACAGCGGTGGGGAGAGAGCTAGAGTCCAGTGGTTAGTAGATGAGTATTGACTTTGCATTTAAATTTCTGGAGGTTGTAGCCGTCAAGAAAGCAGGAATACGGGAGTGAGTTCCACAGGATCGAGCGGGCAGTATTGCTTTCGGTTGAAATTCATAAAATCTTTCTCCTAGATCAATATTAGACATCTTACGTCACAGTATTTACATTATTCGGACTATTTTCCTCATCTTTGTTGCCATTTGAACGATGTTTCTGCCGTTATATGCTCCGGCCTTCTTAAGTTGCTAGGAATTTCGAACCGAATATTACAATCACTGGGGTATATGATCTTCATTCCTTACGTAGTAATGCCTCGATTGGAAGTCATGAGTTATCTCCATTTAAATCTGCAAGTTACCTGTTCACCACTGCTGTAGGGTTCGGTTCGAAATTCCTAGCACCTGAAGAAGGCCGGAGCGTACAACGGCCGAAATGTCGTCCAAATGGTAACAAAGATGAGGACAATAGTCCGAATAACGTAAATACTGTAAATAGTATTTCATCTCAGAAATATACAAATATCTTTCGTCACTTTTTGATATTCATTTTAATTGTTACTGTTTTTGGTAGTCT
>JBBBDQ010001412.1:6865000-7027500 GCA_037127315.1 Ascarosepion bandense | reverse complement strand
AAACGGAACTACATGTCCATTCCAGAGAAACATTTGTGTGTGTGTTCAATTCAACTAATCAGAATAGAGATCCACTTTAAATTTGAAATGACTTCTTTCAATCTTAACGGAAAAGGTGTCAGTCGATAAAAAACCCTGTCTAGACTGCATTTCCGTTGATGTATCTATTATTGTTAGACAACCATTCTCTTAGTTTTCTCTGTATTCCATCATTTTATAAAACAAAAAAGAAGGAAAGAAAATATTTTATATTTTTGATCTGACTTAAAGGGACCTTTCAGTGTAGCTATACTATTTTTATTTCGATTCGGAATGCATTTTATTTTAATTTTTCATAAAAATCTTAATTTTTCAAAAGTTTTTAATAACTATTTTTTTATTAAAAATTTTAATATCTATTTCATTATTTTATAAAATCTATTTTATTATTATTATTTTGTCATTTTTCATCATATTTCCTATTCTGCTATGGTCGCAATACCTACCAAGTTTGCGGGTCGTGGTGTGTTGTTATGGCTCCATTTCATGTTTTTTCTATCTCCCCTAAAATCCCTAGCGTTCTCCTCAGTGTGTGGGCTGTACTTAACAAGACAATTTTTTGTTTATCTCAATAATATTTTGATAGAGATGTTCTATTTCTGTACTTATTACTATTAAATGAAGACATGTGTTGATAAAATCATTTTTTCAGAGAGTACTGCCCACTCAAATCTCTACATTAACAGGGTTTTCCATAGAAGTAGTAGTACATTCATAAACAATGGATTCTGTAAGGCACCTGTTTTCCAAAGGACATTCTACAAATGTTTTCTACAATTACATTTATTATTGATCAAATTATTGATTCCAGTTACTGAATAATTGTTATTTTCAATGATGTTTAATTTTTTTATTGAAAATATTATTATTATTATTTTTTATAATTTTTTCCATATTATTCATACAACTATAATTTAAGAGAATTTGTATTGAAAATCTTACTTAATGGGTTATTATTCAGAAAATGTTTCTTCATCAAAGTAAGGAAATTTTTTTTACTGCTGATCATTTGGTTGAAAGTGGGTGTATACCAAATAATATTTCTATTCCTATTTTTTCTTCGGGGATAGATCGTCTCTTTTACATATTTAATATTTGGACTTTTATATCTATTATTTTTTAAAGCAGTTTTATAATAATTACTAGATTATAAAACTTTTTTGCTGAATTTCTACTAATTTTATATTATATAGATGAGCGTTCACGTTTAATAATGGATGGAGGATGTTTAGATTTTCGATGGATATATAAATGATTTGTATTTGTTTTTTTATATGGTTGGTATATATACCTTTCTAAATCTAAAGTCACATCGATAAAATGTACTTTTTTATATTTGTATTAATAGTTAATTTTAAATAAGGTTTTTAAATTCTCTATATATTATCTTTCTGGTTTTATCTATTTTAAATTTTGTGTAATTCCTCACAAGGCCAAGATATTATAAAAAATTATAAAAATAAAAAAAAATTATGAAAACACTTTTTAAATAATATAATAATATTTTAAATTAAAAAAAACTGTTGAAAATAAGAATTATTCAATAATTGAAATCAATAATTTGGACAATAATTGAAATCAATAATTTGGACAATAATAAATATAATTGTAGAAACTCTATAGAATGTCCTTTGGAAAACAGAATACATTGTTCATCAACGTACTATTTCTTCTATGGAAAACCCTCGTAATGTAGAGATTTATGTGGGTAGTACTAAGAACAACCTGAAAAAATGATTTTATTAACACACGTCTTCACTTAATAGTAATAAGTACTGAAATAGAATATCCCTATCGTAATATTATTAGTATCTAAAAAAATTTACAGTGAATTCTAACAACACAGTTTTGAGGATATTTTTGTTACCACAACTTACACCCGTGGAAATGATCTCGGAAGGTGATTGTAAGTACTTGAGAACATCGAGAAATGAATAATAAGTTCATCTGTCAAAGTTCATTTCTTACACCTTTCAATTATAATACGCGAAAGATGACTATGAACGGATCTTATTAAAAATAAGCAAGCACAATGTCTGCAATTCATTTAATCTAACATTTTACCACTCACACACACACACACACACACACACACACACACACACACACACACAAATGCAGTGTAATATGTTATTGCCTGTTTTAAAGTTGATTTTATTGAGTGTTGGTTGTTTTGATTTGATGTACATGGCCTCCAATATCTGCAGGTTCCTCTTACTGTGTGTATGAGTAAGAATCACCGTATTGTTGACCAAAATCTGTCTGATATTACCTACATGTTTATGTTTTTCAGAGAAATGTTGTTTAATAGTACTCTGATCAGAAAGATGACATGTACGTCTACGGGAGAGCGTGGTTGTAGTAAAACCAATATATGTACTAAGTTTTTGATTAATATCGGAGATGCAATCTCTGAAAGGGCATGTAAATTGGTACACTACATTGTTTTTTTGTAAAGAATTTAGTTTAGTGCTTGTTGGGTTATTATAGACTATGAGGTCAATTGTTTTAAACTTTTTATAATATATAATGAGTTTAATTTGATTATTACTTTCGACTGGTTTAACATTTCTACGTATAATATTTTGAGAGTTTTTTCATCTTGTTTATAATTATTATGTATTTGGTTGCAATAGTGTAAGATAATAGTGTTATGTTTATTTTGATGTAAACCATTATTATTAATATTATCATTATTGTTAGAGCTATTGTTAATTTTGTTGAGATACATTTTAATTTGTTGATCAATAACGGAGTTAGGAAATCCATTATTGACTAGTGTTTGCTTAATGTTGTGTAATTCTTTATAAAATATAGATTTGGAAGAAGATAGCATTTGTGTGCGTTGAAGTAAGTTTTTTATAACAGCTAACTTATATCGTTGGGGGCATTCACTATTATAATTAAGAAGACACGAATTTATGCTAGTTGGTTTCCTATATAGAGAAGTAGTAAATTTATGTGTGCTAGAATCAATGAATACATCAAGGAATGGGAGTTTGTTATTAATATTTATATATATATATATATATATATATATATATATATATATATATATATATATATATATATATGTAGACCCTGATTTAAAATCCAATTATGTGAAATAATGAAACAAACATGCAGACAGACAATCTCTTACGTCGGGATTGTATTTGGTTTATGATCCCCACTTATTCGCAGAAGTCCCAAAGCAATCTTTTCACATATAGTGCTGTCATTCTTTCATTCTAACATAAGGGATCCGAAAAACGCATACGCTCTCCAGCGAAACGCTTCGTTCATAAATATTCTGTCTTCATTTAAACGCTGTAAATGCTTCTAAATGTATGTAAAGATTTTACCATCGAAATATTTTATGTTGAAGGACTTGGGAAGAAAAAGAAACATGAATTATTGGTTTGGGAAGTTAATAGTCAAACATTGATGTACGTATTCTCAAAGAAACCAGAATCAAAGAACGGTTTGATTTTTAACTTTGGTATTAAACAGCACAAGTTAATAGCTTTCGAAAGATTAATATTATTGAAATGGTTTTATTATCAATAGCAAATAGAAGAATAAACTCCGCAGACATTGGACAAGCAACCATCATTTATACATTAGATATACATTGAAAAAAGAAATGGCATTAAAAGAACTATCAATAAAACTCAATTATTCCCCGTAAAAAAAGAAAGAAATTGTAAAGACTGGAAGACCTGCAACCCTTTCGTGAGTTAGCACAGAACAGGGAGCCTTGAAGAGGAAAGTTAAGAGATATTTACATTTTACTGAGGAGTGATTTAGAGCATCTATTCAAGTCGAAACATCTTTCAGGGTAATGATAATATTAATCTACAACCCTCTGACATTACATGTCCCGTTGATAAAATCTTTATATGCAAGAAAAAGGTTAGAGCTTTGTTTAAATACATAAGTAAGGTGAAAAAATGTGTTAAACTCTATGGTTAAGGCGTAGGGCATTATCATCTATCAATACATATAATCCTGGTACTAATAACTGTAGATTTTATGTATAGGTAAACTTGCAATTTCCATTTACTGTTCGGGTGTTGAATTATTAAATAGCAGAAAAGAAATGTTCAACTTATGCAAACATTTAATGAAATATTTATTATACCAATATTGAGTGGTATGCAAATTAAATATTGATATTTAGCTAACCGGATTGAAGTATTACTTTCCGAAAAAAGAACTTGATGATGTGAAATAAAATGAGATCATGAGAATAAGTGTAAAATTTGTAATTATGTACTAGTATGCATGAAAAAAACCGCTAAGATGACTATGACTAGGCGTGTATGTATGTAAATTGTGCAGTTATAATATATGCACACAGACTTCTTCTTCTTCTATGTGCGTTGGCCTTTCCAAATGTAGGCGATCATGGCCTTCCACGTCTCCCTATCCCTGGTGGCTCTTAGCACGCTTTCTCCTGTTACATCACGCAACCCCCGTTCTGCCATCTATCCGCTCAAGCCAGTCATGTACGTTCCTCACTGTTTTCCCCTGTCTTTCCTTCCCTCCATCTGGCCTTTTGTTATCAGATTCTCTAAGCTCTCCTTCCTCATTGCATGTCCCAGGAACATTAGCTGTCTTTTCCTGATGCTCAGTATTAATTTCCTTTTCGTTTCCATCCTTTCCAGAACCTCATCATTGCTCATATACTCGATCCATGATATACGTAGCATCCTTCTGTAGAACCATATTTCAGTTGCTTCAAGTTTTTCCTTCATTTTTGTTGAGATTGTCCAGCTTTTCTTTGTTTCTAGCAAAATTTTTCTGTCTCCTAATACTCTACCAAGCTTCTGGAACACGTCCTTTGCCATGCCAATTCGCCTTCGGATCTTTGTGTCGCACTTTCCGTCTTCTGTTGGAACACTTCTCAGGTAGTCACACACGTTCTAAATCTGATCATGTCTGTCTATGGTGATAACTTTCTGAATGTATATTCATTTCTAAGTCTACTCATATATTTAATATTAAAGGAATGAACCAATGAATATATATTCCATAGTTTGGTAATTTTTACTTTTTATAAAGTGCTCAATACATATGTAGAACACTTATAGAGATATAGTTATTACTATTGTTATAATGATAATATATGGGACTGCAACTCAAAAGCTTTCAGGTTTCGAAGTGTTCAATATATTATTACTATAACTAACAATAATTATGTATCTTTCTCCATATATATATATAAATTCCTACTCCTGTATACCATCTAACTAAACATATTAACCAGCTTATCACACCCTACCTCCCGAGTTAATACAACATTAAGTTAACTCTAGAGGTAATCCAAATCCTTAAGAGCGAACAACCCAATAATGAAATCATAGCTTCACTTGATGTCGAAAACCTATTCACTAACGTACCCGTTAGCGAAACTATCGACATAATTATAAAGAATATCTACAATAATCATGCATTACCCCTACTCAAAATGAATCCCAACATCTTAAGAAAAATCCTACTAGCTTGTACTAGTAGTCCCTTTTGTCGACCCTAACAACACTATATATATATATATATACAACGTGACGGCGTTTCCATGGGTTCAGTACTCGGTCCGACATTTAGCAATTTCTACATGTCGAACCTCGAGAGTACTACCTTTACAAAATTCACAAACCCATCAATATACCTTAGATACGTTGACGATATCCTACTGTTAATTAAAAATACTGACTAAATCCTACAACTTCAAAAACAGTTTCAGGATAACTCAGTCCTAAAATTCACCTATGAACTCAGCAATGACAACAAAATTCCTTTCCTCGATATACTAATCAACACTAATGGCAATAAGTTCACTATTTCACCATATAAAAAACCCACCAACAAAAATCCCCCCACACTTAATTATATTAGCGAATGCCCCCACTATTACAAATTAGCAATCATAAAATATCTACTACATCGAGCAAAAACCAACTCGTCTACAAAACTCATCTTCCACAGTGAACTAAAAAACATAAAACAGACACTCATCAACAATAATTTTCCTAACTACATAGTTGATGAACAAATACGACATTTCCTTACAAACCTGAACAAGAAAAAAACAACACATGGTAATAACCCAACCAACCCCAAACATATCACTCTCTTATATCGTAGCCAAATGCACACCAACTACCAACTAGATGAAAATATTCTAAAAAAACTCATAAACACTAATATCTCTCCGACAGACCCCAACAAAAGAATTAAATTTATCATATATTACGCTAAATCCACAACATCCAACTCAATCGTCCGCAACGACTCCTCCCCCACCGTTAGCGATTTGCAAAAAAACAATGTAGTGTATAAATTTAAATGCCCCTTTCGAGAATGTATCTCTAACAAACTAAATAATACCTACATTGGACATACTACTAACTCGCTTTCGCGGAGACTTACATTGCACTTAAATGAAAATTCTAACATATTCCGACATTTAAAACACCATGGCTATCAACACACACTTCTTAGGAAAACACTTGTTGAAAATACGCATATACTTAGGCAAGAAAATAATAAACGAAAACTTAAAATTCTAGAAGCTATCTACATCAAACAGTTTAAACCTAGCCAAAATAAAATAAATTTCGACACCTCTACAAACATACTTCAATGCCTATAATAGAAGGGAGAGGTCATAGTTATTATACTTACCCCCTACACCATAGTAGCAGCAGTTCCCAGACCAATCCCTCATGCCACTATATACTCAATTGAACAAAAAACCCACTACCACCATTCCTTCTCGGCCTACAGCCATGTGCGACACAAAGAATGGACCTGTCTAATCTTCTCTGTATAACTCCACTCTGTTAAAAATAATTTAAATGTTCTATGTTCACTGAACATTAAATGTTCATCCTTTGATAATGGCTTATGTAAGCCGAAAGCTCAGACCTGATAAAAAAATCAACAATTATTGCGATTTCTTGTCGTCTTTCCATGACAACACCATCAAGCTAATCAGATCATAATAACGGATCTTACACAAAATAAATAGACAGAACTTGTCTATATTATTCAATAAAACCTGTATTAATGGAAAAATGCTGCCAAAATGCACACAGTATATATATATATGTATATATACAACCCTGTCCCAAAAAAATTTTCGTTACGGAAACAGTAACAAAAAGTTACTGCCCTATACACCATTGTATGTATAAAGGGGGATATATATATATATATATATATATATATATATATAGAGAGAGAGAGAGAGAGAGAGAGAGAGAGAACTGATGTGAAGTTTGTCATTCGAGCATACATATATTAATCTATTCATATATATATATGTGTGTGTGTGTGTGTGTGTGTGTGTAACATAATGTATGTATATATATATACACCAGTCTATTCATATATATATGTGTGTGTGTATGTGTGTGTGTGTGTGTGAATATATATACATGTCATTCTGTACATATAAATATATAGTGAGAGAGACAGAGAAAGAGAGCTAGAAAGAGAGAATTCATGTGAAGAAGTGTGTCGCTTAACTGAACAGATTTATGCAGTCTTCGACGTTTCATGAAGGCGTGATTGTGACATCTTCAGATATCTTCCTGCAGAGACCCTTTTATCGCGAGGTTCAGACTCCTCTCTCGTCTTTTTGTTTCCTGTTTAGGAAGAGGTTCCCGGTTCCTTTTCTCTTCTCTGGTCCTAGTCCTAGTGTTGTCACAAGCTTTTTGCAGTGTTTGTGGATGGTGGCAATGTCTCTTCATTCTGAGGCACCGGATTGGGAGTTTCCTGGTTGCTGCTTCCGACTGGTAGTTAGGAACCCGAACTAGTGCGTAACGTCATGAGAGGCTGCTCTAATCAACAGTAGAATAATATCGAGGTTATATGTAGTGCGCATACAGCAACCGAATGATTCTACTCTAGGCATCTCTCCTAATAAAACAATCATGAATGCACGATATCATAAAAGCAAATCTAAACTAATTTAAAAATACCCAAACCCATCAACATCTCCTTCGCTAACATACGAGGTATACACAAACTTTTACAGTGTCGAATCCTTTCAAGTCAGTTCACCTGACAGTAACCTTGATCCTTCTATCCTCTCTTCTGAATTCTATGTCCCTGGTTAGCTTCCCCTCTTCAGGAAGGACTCCAATGTCCACATGCATGGGCTTGGTGTTTACATCAGTGAACATCTCCCTTTAGCTAGGGTGATCTCTCTTGAATCAATAGATTATTCTTATATGTGTTTCCGTCTCTCCCTACTAAGCTCAGTTAGCTATCTCTTCTTCCTCTACCGTTCCCTCTCATTTCTCGACTGTTCCGTTCTTGATAGCATCTCCAATGATATTGACAAGGCCATTTCCCTCATCCGTCTGCCCATCTATTTGTGTTTGACGACTTTAACGTCTACCACACAAAGTGGCTGAAAAACACTGTCACAGATCTTGCTAGTGTCCACACCATGAATTTTTCAATCAGTCAGTTCCTTATGCAAGTGGTGGAGTTCCCCAAGCGTTTCTCTAATAACCCTAATATACACGACTCACTACTAAATCTCTGTTTTACATTCATCCCTTACTCTTGCAGCGTCAAGCAACTCTGTTTCCTCGGAAACTCTGACCATGCGGTGGTTTCCATTAACATCTCCTTCCACTCCCACTCTACCCAAGAACCTCAGACTAGCAGAATATCTTATTGCTACCAAAGAGACGATTGGGACTCATTCCGCGATTTTCTGTGTGACGTCCCTTGGAACAAAGTTTTTAGAAGACTGTGCGGCTGAGGTCTCTTCTTGGGTTAGGACTGGCATCGAAGCTTTCATCCCATCCAGGAAGTTGATACTTAAATCCCACTCATCCCTTTGGTTCTTTCTCGCTTGCTCGACAGCCATCGCCCACCGAAATCGCTTCTTCCGGCTTTATCGGAGTCACGCGTCGGACCATAAAAGGTGCCTCTTTGCCTCAGCTTGCAATGAGTGCAAAAAGATACTTAAAGAAGGCAAGCTGTTGTCAGAATGAAGCAGCGCATAGCATCCCGTAAGTCTGGTTTCAAAGACTACTGGTGGCTCTGTAAAAGTGTACTAAACTAGAGTAAACCCTCAATCCCTCGTCTAATCAACGAATTTGAGGTCCTTACCTCTGCAACAGACAAGGCTGAGTGCTTCGCTCGCAGATTCTCTACCAAGTCTACACTAGACTCTTCTGGACCTGTACCTGACTTCCTACCCCGAACTGAGGCCCAACTGAATGACATCCACATTACCTCTTCGGGGGTCTCTAATATAATTTCAAAGCTTGATCACCATAAATCGAGCGGCGGCGATGGAATCCAAATCATTGTCCTAAAGAAATGTTCCTCCTGAACTCTCCTCTGTTCTCTCCAAACTCTATAACTACTGCCTCTATACTTCTTGCTTTCCTGCCTGCTGTAAGTCCTTCTCTGTAGTTCCAATATATAAAAACACTGGTGAACCCTCTGACCCCTGTAGTTATTTCCCTATCAACCTCCTACCGGATTTTAGCAAAGTGTTCGAAGCCATCATCAACGCCAAGGTGGTTCAACATCTTACAGCCCACAGACTATTCTCTGACAAACAGTATGCTTTCCGCTTCACCAGGTCTACTGCTGATATGCTCACGACCATCACTGAATATATACACCTGGATCTCGACAAGAACGGCGAAGATCGAACTGTTGCCCTAGATATATTTCCAAAGCGTTTGACAGAGTCTGGCATGCTGACCTACTATGCAAGCTGCGAGGTTATGGTATAACTGGACAATTGTTTGACCTTATCCAGTCCTTCCTTTCAAATCGCACAATGAAGATAGTATTGAACGGATATGCCTCCCAATACTATCATACGAACGTGGGTGTCTCTCAAGGCTCTATTCTAGGTCCTAGGCTTTTCCTTATCTACATTAACGATCTCCCAGATGTAATAAGATTCCAAGTAGGCATATACTCTGACGACACTACAGTTTACTCTTGCATCGATCTAAAATCTGCTGAGATTGACAAAGCAAACCTCGCTGCCAAGTTTGAAAAGGACCTCCGATCCGTGGTGGACTGGGATAAGAAATGACCTGTGAATTTTAATGCATCCAAAACGAAGCTGCTATCTATTAACCATCATAGGCAATTGCACCTACCCCCCCCCCATCAGCATGAATCAAACTAGTCTCCCTGAAAGCAAAATTCTGCGTGGAATGAATATATAGACTCCATAGCTAAATCCGCTGCTAAGAAAGTCGGTTCTCTGTGTAGGGCCAGGAAGTTTTTTCCGCCTGAAACAATCCTGCATATATATAAATCTACCATCTGCTCGTGCATTGAATACTGCTATCCACCTGGGTGTCATTGACAAGATCCAACAGAGAATCTGCAATGTGCTAGATCCCGACCTGGCAGCTCAGATACAATCACTTTCTCACTGGCGCAATGTGGCTTCCCTGTGTCTCTTCTACAAATACTTTCACGGCTTCTGTTCCGATGAACTTAGCTCACTGGTGCCCAATATATATAAATTTACTCGAGCCACAAGATTAGCAACTAGGTCCCACCCTTGTACTGTGAAACCAATAGATTTTAAACGTAAATTCTACTCCATCAGCTTCTTTCCTTGCACTTCTCGCCTGTGAAATTCCCTTCCATTTACCTGTTTTCCTGACAGCTATAATCTCCAAGAATTTAAATGTAAAGTCAATAGTCATCTCCTATCTCACTAACCTGCATCCTCTCTCTCATGCTCCTTTCTCTGTCCACTCCTCTCTCATGAGTATTCTCATCCTTCTCTTACCCACATCCTGACATCCCCTATAACCTGTAACTCTTTCTCATAACTTTCCTCCTATGTAACTCCCTGCAAAACAGTGGCAGTAAAATGCCATGCTTGGGGCGATATGATTATGAAAAAAATGTGTCGAAGTAAGGATAAAAGATGGCAATTGACGTCGCATTTAATTTTTGAAGATTGTTTCTATCTGGGAAGCGATTAAACTGAATAAATTCTACAGACTGAATGTGCAAAAAAAGAAACTGTAGAGTAAAAGAGAAAGTTGCATTTAACTACAAGGTAATCAAAAATGTTCTGTCTGTTTTTAAAGGAAAAAAAAAGAAAACGCTTCACAGTATGTGTAACATATAATTAGTCTTTGAAGTAATCGCCATCGGCATCCAGCACCTTCTGCCAACGTGTCTCTAGCTGTTCAATGCCCTTGCGGTAGAACTCGGAGTGGTTTTGACGCAAAGAAGTCTGTGAGGGCTTTGCGCAAGTCTGCTTCATTGGTGAAGGCTTTCTCACGAAGATGATTATTCAGGGAGTGGAAGAGGTGGTAATCGGATGGCGCAAGGTCAGGTGAATAAGGTGGATGGCACAAAGTCTCCCACCCGAGTTGCTGTATGGTATCCCTGACCACTCGCGCGACATGCGACCTGGCGTTGTCATGGAGGAAAAGCACACCTTTGCGATTCACCAGTGCTGGCTCCTTCTGGCGCAATGCCTGTTGCACACGTTTCAATTGCTGCGAGTATAGGTCTCCAGTGACAGTTTGGCCCGTTGGTAGCAGTTCATAAAGAACCACTTGACGACCTTTCCACCAAACACAAAGCATAATTTTGCGTGGGTGCATAGACGGTCTTGCGGTGTGAGAGACAGCATCCTGAAGAGACAACCAATGTCTGGAACGCTTGGGAGTTTCGTACAGGGGCTCAGTTTGTCATACAACGTTATAGTAAATCGATCCTCCATTTTGGAACCACTCGCCGATACGACATTACCACCACCTGTAAATTTGTTGATTTTCGATTTTTTTGACTTTTTTCACTGCAATCTTATCGATTACACCGTAAACTTTCCGATTGACAAAAAAAAATTGGAAAAATTTCAATATTTAAACAATTTTAGGCTGGTGGCTCAGTTTCTCAGTTTAAAAAAAACGGCAAGAGCTCGTCAAAAAAAAAAAAAAAAAACATAAACAAAGCAACCCCAACGCGAGTGGTTCCAAAATGGAGGATCGATTTAGTATAACGTTGTATGAGAAACTGATCCCCCATTCTAAAATTGTATAAATATTCAAAAAAATTTTTTGATAATCGGAATCTATATGTAATAATCGATAAGATTGCGCTGAAAAAAGTCCAAAGAATTGAAAATCAACAAATTTAAAGATGGTGGTAGTGTTGTACAGGTCCGCCGACTTGTGATACGATGTGTCAGAATTAATGGTCGTCTATTCAATGGTAGTCTATAAATTAAATTGTATATAATCCTTACAACCTTTTCTTTTTTCTTTCATACTTTAGTGGAAACAAGGTAAACATAATCTCTACGCTATCTGCCATTTAGCTTTTCTCTCTATCTATCTCTTACGCACACAATGTGGTATGAACAAAATACTGTCCTCACGTCCTTCCATATTTTGCTGAAACCGTTAATCCGATCACACGAAATATAACACCGGGGAATTATTTCATGGTCTCCAAACGCAAAACGCTACTTAAAAAAATAATAATAATAAAATAAAAATAAACTCTAAACAAAAAAGCTAACAATATTAAAAGTGAAAGCCTGACTGGTCGGCTTATGAGCGTGAACGGTGAGCGATAGAGCAAATGGGGATTTCGAGTAGCGTCCTCCCGACACCTTGGCTGTTTGTTTGACGAAGGTGACCACGGCGTCTGTGGAGTGGAGAGTTAATCACCGGCTGTTCGTCGAAGGCTATTGTCCAGTACAAGAAGGAGAAAGGACGGTCGAAAGTGCTATCATTTGTCACGGCTGAGGAGAAACACAAGAATAACATCTGCGTCCAGACAGACAGATCGATAAGAAAACGGGGCGACATTTGTAATTAATGTCGAGCAGACTCCAAACTTTCAACGCGTTTATTTCATTTCATTTCTGTATTTTTTATTCTTTTTTCCTTTTCTTCCTCTTATTCTTCACTTTTTCCTTTTTTTTTCTTTATTCTTTCACCTTTTCTATTTTTATCCTCCTCGTTCTTTCTTTGTTTTTTCTTCTTCATCCTTTTATTTCCTCTTTTCTTCTTCATCATTCCTCTTTTTTCTACATCCTTTCATCATACCTCTTTTTCTTTTTCTTCTTTTCATCTTTCCTTTTTTTCTTCTTCATCATTTCATCTTTACTCTTTTTTCTTCTTCATCCATTCATCATTACCCTTTTTCTCCTTCATCTTTTCATCTTTCCACATTTTCTTCTTCGCCCATTCATCTTTCCTCTTTTTTCTTTTTCATCCTTTCATCATTTTTCTTTTTTCTTTTTCATTCTTTCATAGTTCCTCTTTTTTTTTCATGCTTTCATCTTTTCTCTTTTTTTTTCCATCTTTTCATCTTTACTTTTTTCTTTATTCTTTCATCATTCCTCTTTTTCCTCTTCATCTTTTCATCTTTTTCATTTTCTTAATTTTCATTCTTTCCTCTTTTGCATTTTTCCACTTCAGTTTTTCATTCTTACTCTTTTTTCTCTTATTCTTTGATATTTTTCCTTTCTTCCCTCTTTATTTTTCATTTTTTTCCTTTTCTCTTCTTTTCTTTCTTTCTTTTTCCTCAACTGTCCGTTCATCATTATTTCTCTTTTTTCCTTTTCATTCTTTCAAAATTTCCCCCTTTATCTCTTTATTTCTCATCTTCTCCCTTTTTTCCTTTTCTATTCATTCATTATTTCCATAAGTTCCTTGTTTTCTTCTTTATTTTTTCCTCTTTTCCTTTGTTCCCGCTTTTTTCATCTTCTCCCCTTTTTCTCATTTTATTTTTCATTTTTCCCTTTTCTCTTTTTCATTCTTTTATCTTTTCCTTTTTCCCTCTCCTCATTCTTTTGTCTTTTTTCTTTCCTCCTTCATCATTATTTCCTCATTCTATTTTTCTTTTTCTTTTTTCCTTCTATTTTTTATCTTTTTTTTTTCCAGTTCATTCTTTCGTCTTTTCCCTTTTCATTCATTAAACTTTTCCCTTTTTCTCCTCTTCATTCTTTCATCAGGAAAGTACATCCCCATTAATCGCTGGTATACATGAAACGGCAAAAGAAACGACCCACCGACGAGTAACCATCAAGGCTAAAAGAAGATAAGTGCTCACAAAATTCAGTTTTATCAAAGAAATGTATAAACAGAAAAACATGTCGTTTTTTAGTCTTATGGAAAGTTTTCATTAAATAATCATGTAATTGAGTCCACTTTCTCTTTTTCTCTCTCTCTCTCTCTCTCTCCACACACACACACACACACACACACACACACACACACCACACACACACACACACACACACACACACACACACATATATATATATATATATTCCTCTGTTTATGTTTGTCTACCCAATACTACTTATGTAGCAGCCACCTCTTTCTCTCTCTCTCTCTCTCTCTCTCTCTCTCTCTCTCTCTTTCTCTCTATTTCACTCTTTCGTTTTCTGTCTGCTAACATCTTCATCAATACATTCTTTATCTTCATATTTCTTTCTCCCGAACTCTCTATCGGTCTATTAATATCTATGTATATGTCAATTTATCTATTAAAATCTAATTAGTAAAAGAACTTCAAATGATTTTCTTATAAGTGCACTGAGAAAAAAAAACGGATATTCAGAAGTCAGAGTTTTGAATACAAACTTTAGTGACAGATTATATATATATATATATATATGTGTGTGTGTGTGTGTGTGTGTGTGTGTGTGTGTGGAAACTGTTGTAAAGTGACATGATGGACGAGAGTTTCGGAATACATTATTAATGGCTTCGTTTGTCATCGCTTCCATAATAACCTAACAAAGGGAAATAATCCAATCGTTTTTCCTTTTTAATTTTCCCTTTTTTTTACCTTCTTACTCTTGTAGTTTTCAAAGCCGACTTTCTTCATAATATGTTGTTGATGGATTAGAGAATGGAGACCTAACAAAAGACCGCTTAACTACAACATTTATTTCATAATATTTTTTTTACCATCTCCATTTCTTTGCTTCCCTGTTAAATACAATCTTCAAAAATTTAAATGCAACGTAATAATTTTTTTCCTTTTTACAATCCAGCCAATTTTGAATCTTGTCATTCACTTTCACTCCCTGTAACCACTGCGTACTAGTGAGATTACCGCTTTTCTTGCGATGAAATGATTAAAAAAAGATATGACATTTTTGTGAATCCTAAATCACTAACTGCGGATGAAGGAAATCTCAGTCCGCCACGTATCCTCTCTATAATATTATATCATATATATATATATATATATATATATATATATATATATATATATAATTATTATTATTATTATTATTATTATTATTATTATTATTATCAATAATAATAATAATATTTCCTTTGATTTCTTGTGTATACTCATTTCCTTCCGAGTCCCAACCAGAGAGCTAAGATTAGAAATGACAGCAAGACATTTTCCACTGAACTTTCTTGATAGCGTACGGATGAAGTTCATTACAGACTTGCCGGTTTTGAGGGGGGGTCTTTCGACCTGCGCTAAGCACTAACAATTCTCTGTTCTATTATATTTTACACTACGTTGTGATCCCTTTATCTTAAATTTTATATTAAAGCCCATTGTATATATATATATATATATATATATCCTTTCACACTCAAGGAAAGCGCGACAATAGCGAAGAATCATCGGCTCAGTTCATTTTCTTTTCTTCCAACTATTAAACTTTACTGCCAGTTGCTGTGTGTTTGCTCTTTAACAGTTCCTTTTTATTTTATTCTTTTGTTTTTTTGCAAAAATTATTTTGTTGAGTAGTGAAGAATATATATATATATGTCTTTTCTATTATAATAAAGACCGTTGTATATCGTTCATTCAGTAATGAATTAGAACACTCTAACTAATGGCGTATATTTACATTTGCGATCTGAGAAGCCCCCAACACCCACCTTAGGTAGTCTCTTCCACAAAGTATCAATTCTGGGAAAGAAGCTGTCTAAATAAAATTTCTTTCTTAGCAATGGAATATAAAGCAAATGAGGATGTTTCGCTCCTGTGACATGTCGAGTCTTAGCTGTAGACTGCTGGGACTAGGAAGAACTTTTTTTTACATGGAAATAGCTAAAGAGTAGCAAGGATCTTTCGAGATGTTTGTGGGAAATTAATCAGCCAAGCGGGAAAAGGGGGATACTCTGCATTGTTAACTATTGAGTTCCATGTGAAATAAAATCCTGCCAAGACTTGCGTCCAAGAAAAGACAATCCAGCGTCGCCATGTCTGTGCTTGACTGATAAAGCAGACGTTGATTTTTAAAAATTCCAAGGTCTACCTCCATTTTTTTCTCGAGAAACACACACACATATATATATTTATTAGATTTCTGCCTGTAAGCAGACTTGACGGGAAGGCTTTGCAAGTAAGGTTTATGCAAAATGGATTTTCTCATAGCTTGGCATAAATTGAAACCATTGAATACAAATGAGCACAAAAAACAAAAAACTTTTTTTTTAAGCAATGATTATCTCGAAAATCAAAACGATTCTAGTTGGAAGGTTTTCAATTCTGCTTATCATTCATTTCGGCTCGGATTTCGGTTTGCACTTTTTGCCACGGCAATCTTGCGTAAAATCTGTTTGAAGAAAATAAGTTAAACGTCGATGTCAAAGAATTGAAGAGGAAGAGGGGGGGGAGAGAGAGAGAGAGAGAGAGAGAGAGAGAAGTAAGAGATAGAGAGAGAGAGTAAAAACAAAAAAATAGGTAACAAAAATAAAATGAGTATGTAACGAAAACAGAAAAGTTAAAATTTAAATAAATCGTTAAGAACTGAGTTGTTTTGTTGTTGTTGTTGTTGTTATTATTATTATTATTATTATTATTATTATTATTATTTTCTTTATTTTCTGTTTTCTTCCGGGTCTCAACCAGGAACTTAAAGTCAGAAATGGTTTTAGGACGTATTTTCCACTGATCATTATTTTTTAAATAAGGTGTGTCATTTTTGTAAGACATGAGCTTACAGAAATCACTTTAATGAGTCTACTGGTCCATTTCCCAATCAATCCGCGTGCTCTAACTACAACTAGAATTATTGATGTTCTCAAAGCCACATTTGTGTAATTTCCACCAAGATCCTTGTAGTTTGGTTGTTTTTGTTTTGTTTTGTTTTTTTAAGATTTTCAAGGGTACATTACAATCTGCAGGGACTGTCATGCCAATAAGAAAGCAGATTCTGTTTTTGTGGTATTTGTTCCCGATGTCTGGGTGATTAGATTTGATTGTTCTGTATGTATGTATGTATGTATGTATGTATGTATTATTATTGCAACTTTAAAGTTTGTCGCTTTTCAGCTTTTCTAGAAATATATATATATTTCTTAAGCAATATATAAATATATATATATTGCTTAAGACCAAGTCGACTACTATATAAAGCACTATATATATAAAAGATGCTACACATTCGCGCTCACTCTCCCTCTCTCTCTCTCTCTGTTTCACACACACACACACATACATACACACACGCATATATATATATATATATATATATATATATATATAACGCCTGAAGATACCATAAGGTTGAAACCAAGGTAACGTAATCAGCTAACCTTCTGAATTAAAAATTATTTAAAATATTTAAATATGTATTCAGCACTTTGAATATAATTGTTTACTGGTCTAACTTGACTCTACCCAGTAAGTGGTTAATATAATTAATATATGAAAGTATTTATTTGAATATTATTTTTGATCGATACTCGTATTTAAGTAGATACTCTGTTTATAATCAAACAGTATTATATATTTATTTCTACTGGCCTGAATATTAACGATAAATTTTTGTTACGAAAATGTGTGTCATTCGGCAGGATTCGAACCTGCGATCCCTATCCATACTTGTGTATAATATAATTGTGTTATATAGGCTTCATTTGACTTCGTTTAGACTGTTAGTCATTCGTGGTCGTAAATAATCAGGCTGGTAAAAATAAATATATAATACTGTTTGATTCTAAACAAAATATCTACTTTAATACGAGTATCGATCAAAAATAATGTTCAAACAAATCATTTCAAATTGTTGGTTTGTTTATAACCATTTCGTTAATCTTCGTTAATTTCCGTAATATATATATATATATATATATATATATATATATATATATATATATATATATATATTGTCATCCGCAGACAGATCTGTTTCGCCGTATCACACCTCATCAGTACGGTTAGGCTCCGATTGCTTTTTAACCCAGGATTGAAACCCGACTGAAAACTTGGTTATAAACAACCGACAATTTGAAATGAATTGTTTAAACATTATTTTTTTTTTTTATCAATACTCGTATTTAAGTAGATATTCTGTTTTTTTTGTTTTTTTTATGTAGATAGGGGAATGACACATATTTTCGTAATAAAAATTTATCGTAAACAATCAGGCCAGTAGATATAAATATATAATACTGTTTAATTAAAAACAAAACAGAATATCTACTTAAATACGAGTATCGATAAAAAAATAATGTTCAAACAATATATATATATATATATATATATATATATATACACACACACAAATGAAGAGAACTAACAGGTTTAGTATCCCTAGTGCTACGGCATTTTTTTTAAGGGATCAATACAAGATCGACCGTAGACCATAATATAATTGAATTTGTTTTTGTTTTTTTAAACCTAATTTAATTTACATTGTGACACGGAAATATCTATGTTTCGAGATTTATCTCGTCATCAGACAATGTGATTTACATTTGAATTTAGACACAATATGTTTGCTATTTAAAGTGTTAATATGGAGGGGAAGACAGAAATTCTTCATACATTGTTAACTTACATAAATTTTGATATCTCTTAAATTAATATATCATAATGCAAAACAAAGTATCGGATATATGTGAGTTAATCGATATTCTTTTATGAAGAATTATTAAAAATTTCTAAGGTAAATAGTTTGCAATGTTTACATGACATTAATTTCATTAGGTTTATTTAATAGATCCTTATTTTTTAAAAACTTAATAATGTATAGTTTTTCATATAGACACAAGGGGACATGAGTCGTTTAAAGACTTACTTATTCTAGATATGGCAACATTATTCAAGGATGAATGGTAGTTTATATATATATAGTACATATATATATTAAAAAAGGATTAATTCAAAGATGTTGAATGGCCATTTCGATATGAAGATCCCCACGGGGGATAACACATCACCTCAGCAACAGAAAAATCCTTTCAGAAACTGGAGAAAAATTAGTCTACTTTTCCTTTTTAAATAGATTTGCAAAGAAATTAAAAAAGAAAATAAAAAGGAAAAATAAAGGAAAAGAAAAAGAAAAAGAAAAAGATAAAATAAAATCAAATAAACAAGAAAAGAAAATATTGACATCGTCTGGGTTCGCAAAAAAAAGGAAAGAGAATTGTAACTAAAAATTAATTAGTACATATATATATATATATATATATATATATATATATATGTGTGTGTGTGTGTGTGTGTGTGTGTAATTAAATTTGTTATGCAATTACAAATTAAAAATACATTTCGACACGGAAATTTCTATTTTCCGAGATTTTTATCTCGTCATCAGGCAATGTTAGATGTTAGCTGTGAAAATGATTTTCATTTCATATATATATATATATATAACAATCTAGTTATTTCCCCCTCACATCCTTTTCTCTCTCTCTCTCTCTCTCTATATATATATATATATATATATATATATATCTAAGTCTGTGAATATTTAGAATCCTGGTCACCAATATTATATCGTTTCATGTTTTAAAAATATCTTCAGAAAGGGGAAAAAACCCCGTCTTTTTGAAACACTAATTTTTACAAGTACAAAAGTTCATATTTGCCAAAATTAGTCCAAAAGGGTTGTGGTTTGTCCAGGTACTTTTTGGCAAGTTTCAGTCACCCCATTTCTATGTCTTTTATTCAGTAATCAGGCTTTGTCTGGTCATCGCCCATAAAACCCAGCTTGGTTTAGCGTGCGTGATCTCCTCTCATCAATTTTTCTCTTACTCCCACTTTCCATGGATGTTTTTGACAGTTCCATGCCTATAAAACTTCTTAATAACATTTCGCCCAGTTGAAAAAAGGCATACCGACATCCTTGGAGGTGACCTAATACGATTTAGAGGTTCTGTGATTAATAATAATAACGCATCTCATGTTCGCCTTTGTGATAAAAGAATAGGGAATAATATGTGGGTTTTTAAAAGCATTGGAGTCGTCATTTATTGGCCAATTCCTGTCATGTGCTCACTAATAGATTTTAAAGTGAACCTGTTTCTGTTTTGTCCAAACATTAAATGTCTCACTGATTTTTGTTTTCCAGTTTGTTGGAAATCCTCTTTGGCAGTCTCTGTCTTTAACAACTACGGTGAAAATTCTGAAAATCTCGAATCATCGTCCTATTGAAATGCGTTGTGGTGCAGTGGATATCGGCCCGGCACAAGAAATCGGAAAGCCGAGTTCGAATTTCAGTTGAATTCGTTGCATTCACTTCCGCGCAAATACGCTTGGCAAAGGTTTTTTTCTTCAAAGAATGCTGTCCGCCTTTTACTTTTCTGCCCCAAATGCTACTTATGCACACACACACACACACACACATATATATTATTTTTTAAAACGTCACGTTGTTCAGCAGCACGATTTCTCGAATTACATCAAAACAAGGTCGACTATATTTGTTCTCTGGCTATCCTTGTTCAAACTCAAATATCGGCAGCTATAGTTTATTCATATATTACAGGTATTAATCCGTCGCTTTTCCTCCCAGATATGGGTTAAATAACAGAACAGTTGGTGTTCTATAGCCTTGGTAGGCAATCACTCTACCAGAGAAAGTAATGGCAAAAACTACTGCAGGAAAATCTTTTGCCCAATCATGTCTCTTTCGAGACATGATCGCCTAATCATGTATCACGTATAGCACTTAATTGACTTAATGTTTTATATTTTTAGCAAAGTACTAGAGGTTCTAATAAACGCTGAATTGGTTAAGCATCTTGCTTCACATCGTCTTCTTTTGGATAAACGATATGGTTTCCGTTTCTCCAGGCATACCTCCGCCGATATGTTATCCGCTATCACCAGATTTGTCTATCAGGTTTAGAACGGCGAAGCCAGGAATGCGGCTTTCGATAACATGAAGGCGTTCGGCAAACTTTGACATGATGGCCTTCTCCACAAGCTCAAGGCCTACGGTGTTTCTTGATTAATATTTGACTTAGTCCAGACTTTGCAAACATATCGTGTAATCTAGTTCATTTCACATTAATGCTTGGGTCACCCAAGGGCTCTATCATTGGATTTACGTTGTTTCTTAACTTCATCAACAACATTCTCGATGTCATCAGTTCGCAACCTGATATTTATGCTGATGATACATCTATTTACTTTTGTCTTAGTAGCAAGTTCAACAGGCCCGATAAAGTAAAATTAGCAACAGCTCTCAAAAATTACCTCCAATCAGTGACTAAATCAGACAAGAGTGGCTTGAAAATTTTAACGTCTCAAAACCAAAACTACTTTCATTGAATCACCATAGAAAAAATGTCCGCTTGCAATGGCTGATGGTAACATCCAAGACAGCAATCTGTTTGCGCCTTCAATTTTACGAAATCTCATCTCATGTCTTTTGTACACATCTTGATCTGGTGGCGGCAGCTTCTTCTTCTTCTTCTTCTTCTTCTTCTTCTTCTTTGTCTGCCTTTTCTCACTTTGTCTGCCTTTTCTCATCCTTCTTTTTCTAAGAATTTCTTTTTTCTCATCCTTATTTTTCTTCTTCTTTTTCTTTTTCTTCTTCTGCTTCTTCCTACCCTTCTTCTTTTTATGCTTATTCTCATCTTTCTTACTCTTCTTCTAATTCACCCTCTTCTCTTTCTCCTCTTTCTTCTTCTCCTTCTTCTTCTTCTTCTTTTCGTCCTTTTTCTTCTATTTCTTTTTTTGCTTCTTCTCTTTCTCCTTTTTCTTCTTCTCTTGCTTTTTGTTGTTCTACTTCTCACCCTTTTTCTTCATCTTCTTCATCATCTTCTTCTTGTTCTTCTACTTCTTCTTATCTTTCTTATTCTCCTTCGTCATCCCCTGCTTTTTCTCATTCTTCTCTTTCTTCATCATCTTTTTCTGCTTCTTCCCATTCTTCTTCTTTTACGCATTTCTTTTGTTCTGGTACTTCTCATTCTTCTTCTTCTTCTTCTTCTTCTTCTTCTTCTTCTTCTTCTTCTTCTTCTTCTTCTTCTTCTTCTCTTTTTAATCCCTCTTTTCCTGCTTCTTCTCATCCTTCTTATTTTTCTTCTCATTCTTCTCATTCTTCTTCTCTTTCTTCTTCGTCGTCTTCTTCTTCTCATACTACTTTTTCTTCTTCTTCTGCTGAAGATTCTGCTTCTTCTCATCCTCCTTCTTCTTGTTTTGCTTCTTCTCATCTTCTTATTCTCCTTCTTTATTTTCTTCTTTTCATTCTTCTTCTTCTTCTTTTGTCTTTTCTCGTCCTTCTTTTTCTTCTTCTAATTTTTCTTCTTCTTTTTCTTCTTCTTCTTTCTCTGTTTTTTCTCATCCTTCTTCTTCTCCTTCTTCTTCTATGCTCCTTCTTGTTCTTCTTCTCATCCTTCTTCATCTTCTTCTTCTCATTGTTCTGTTTCTTTATCTTCTCTTTCTTTTTCATCTTTTTTCTCATTTTTCTTTTTCTTCTCACTAATCTTATTCTCAAACTTTTTCATCTTCTTTCCATTGTCATCCTCCTTCTTCTTCTTCATCTTTTTGTTCTTTTTTTTAACGTTTTACTTATGACATATTAACCATCTTTATAATTTGCTTTCAACATCTTTCGATCTTTCACTTTCAAAAACTCTAATCTCAGATCAAAATAAGAATTAAATAAAATTCAATAAACAATTTCGAATTCGAATTATATTTCGTAGAATTTGTTTCTTTGTCAGACAATAAAAGACAATCGTTCCGTTCTTGTTATTTAGTATAAACGCAATAATATTCTCCAATTCTTTTACGAAAGACATATAGATTATGTCATACATTTTTATGTAACACCTGAAATCTGCTAAACACTTTCCCGTCGCTCGTTCGAAGTGAAATGCATGTAAAATATTCAGACAGCTCTCTGATGTGAAGAACAACATTTCAAACGATCAAAGACAGAAATTGGACTTGATGCGAGAAAAAAAACTTATTGCCGGTGAACATGGCGCGGCGTTGATAGCGGAAGAGTATGGCGGAAAATGGAATGACATAAATACTACAACTACTACTACTACTACTAATAATAATAATAATAATAATAAGGCTTGAATTTAAGGAAAGAAAGAGGAAAAACAGTAGGAAGAGGATTGAGAAGAAAGAGAAGGAAGGCAAAAAGAAGAGGGAAAAAGAACAACAATGAAAATAAGAAGTAGGAGGAGGAGGAGGAGAAAGCGAAGAAAGAGGGTTAGGGAAAGAAAAAGAGAAGGGTAAAGGAGGGGAGGAAAAAAGGGAAACGTAGAAGAAGAAGAAGAAGAAGAAGAAGAAGAAGAAGAAGAAGAATCAATTAAGATTATAGCTCAGGGAAGAATGTAAGTGTAGAACAAATAAAACTTGACAGAATGAAAGAAAAAAATGAAAATAAACTAGAAGATAGAAAAGAAGTGTTTTGGTATCTCCCTTTTTTCTATGATAATGGACTCGACTTGAGTATACATATACTCCTGCGTCAGAGATCCATATGAGATCCGTAAGATACCGAACGATACCGAAGTTTCACAGAGGATACCGCGTCCGTAGTCATAGTAGCTCTGAGCTCCACTCAGCCAGAATAGTATTACACAGCACCCATCATTTCTGAAGTGGACATACTAATTCTAGCACGGCTTCAATTAAGACTTTTATATATATAATCCTTACTAATCGTATTCCTGGATAACCAAACTGCGTTTAAGTTTGTATCTTTACGTTTAATATAACTTTTTTCTTCCTCAAATATCTATTTTGTTGTTTATTATTTTGTGCAGTTTCTCGCCCGGAATCCACAACAAGAAGAAAATAAGAAAACTGTAAAAGTAAAGGAAAATGAAAAAAAAATAATAAATAAAAAAAGAAAAGAAAGAATGAAAGAAGCGAAGAAAATGGAATAAAAGAGAAAAATGATGCAATCATAGGAAAAGACGAGGGAGTGGGAAAAGAAGATAATGAATGAAAAAATAGCTCAAACATATTAAGATGAAAGGTAACGAACTTAGCAGCCGCGAATGTAAGTTTAATCACTACCAATGGCTTATAAAATGCAAAACCGAAAATGAGTTCTCAGAGGTAAATAAATCAAAACGAAGATAAAGTATTAGTAGTGTGATAGATAGATAGATAGATAGATAGATAGATAGATAGATAGATAGATAATCATGGGAGTTATTGGTTGATTAGAAAGACAGTCTGATATGAAGTGCATTAGATAGATAGATAGATAGATAGATAGATAGATAGATAGATAGATAGATAGATAGATAGATAGATGAACAGACTGAGATAGATAGATAGATAGATAGATAGATAGATAGATAGATATGAACAGACTGAGATAGATAGATAGATAGATAGATAGATAGATAGATAGATATGAAAAGACTGAGATAGATAGATAGATAGATAGATAGATAGATAGATAGATAGATAGATAGATAGATAGAACAGACTAAAATAGATAGATAGATAGATAGATAGATAGATAGATAATGAAAAGACTGAGATAGATAGATAGATAGATAGATAGATAGATAGATAGATAGATAGATAGATAGATAGATAGATAGAAAAAAGTAGGTAAATACATATAAATAGAATGTAAAGAATGAAACTAAGAAAGAAGAAAAGAGTAAAAGGATAAAATGACCCCAAAAAGAATGGTAACAGACAAATCCTGATGAAGGCCATTTATGATTTCAACCTTTGGACTTCTGTTGGAACAAAATGTCATGGGAACTGTTGTGGATCTTTGTCGCTAATTTCTTGTGGCAAATCTTAACGCAAATCTTCGTCGCCACTTTTTTGTGAAGATGTTGTGGCGAAACTTCGCCGCAAAGTTGTAGTGACCGATTTTTTACGACACGGAACACAGAAGGTAGGTTCAAAACAGTGTATTAGAACAACAAAAACATATGTACAAAGTAAGTGTTGATAATACGTCAATAGAAATATGTCCGAACAGTACAGTTACGCTGCTTACTGCCTGACTAGTAGCTGGCTTTAACTGTGCACTTAAATGCCTTCAGGAAGTCACGCAGGTAATTATATATAGTAAAAAGAAGAGTCCATTCCTTGTATAAGGGCACCATAACAGGAACTTGTTCTGTAAAAATTCAACCAATATCAAAATAAAATCCGAGATATTAAAAAACTTTCTCCAAATAGTACAACTGAAAAAAAGAAACAAATAAAATTTTCTACGTGTAATGCACTGAGTCTAGTTGTAATGGCGTTAGAACATTAGAAACGGCGAGAGGAACCTCTGAAAAAAGTGCGGAAGACATTTGGAAAAGGTGAGATGGTAAATTTGAAAAAACTGTAATGTCTATTTGGAAAAGGCGAGAGGAGCATTTAGAAAAGATGTGCTGAATATTTCGAATGGCAGACTGAATATTTAGACTGGCAAAAGGAATGATGAAAATTTGGAATGATGAAAATTTGGAATGATGAAAATTTGGAAAACTAGTATCAATTGAAAATGTTAAGAGAGTTTTTGAGAATAGGTGATGAGGTGATTTAGAAAAGGTGGAAGGAGTAATGGAAAGTCCTTTAGAAAAGAGATGATAATATTTGGAGAGTCATTTGGAAAAGTCGTGATTAATATTCGGAGTGCCATTTGAAAAAAACGAGACGAATGTTGGCAGGGTCATTTTGAAAAGGTATGATGAATATCTGCATGGTCATTTGGAAAATACGAGAAAAATATTTGGAGAATCATTTGAAAAGGCGTGATTAATATTCGAAATTATTTGGAAACGTTACGCTGCTTATTGCATGAACTAGTAGCTAGCTTTAACTGCGTACTAGCTATCGTCTTAACTGCCGTACTTAACTGCTTCTAGCTGCTTCCGGAAGACACGCAGGTATTTATATATAGTAAAAGGAAGAGTTCATTCCTCGTAGAAGGTCACCATAACAGTTAATTGAAGAGAGTAATCTGAAAATGACAAAGCATCAAGTTGGAAATTCTTGATGATTTTTTGGAAAACCTAAATAATTTTTGGAAAAGTGAGAGCGACATTTGGAAATAGCGAGAAAGTAATTTGGGAAAGACAAAAGCGAAATTTGAGAAATGATTATTTTGGAAAATTGAAAAGACATTTGAAAAAGCGAGAGAAACATCTGTAAAAGCCATAGTAAACATTTGCAAAAGGAGAGAGTAATATTTGAAACAAACAAGACATGCATACAGAAAGATCAAAAGCGACATTTTGGAAAGTGATATTTGAAAAAGAAAAGAGGAACATCCGAAAAAGTCATGATGAACATGTTGAAAAGGCGAGGGAAAGATTTGGAAAAACCATGGTGAAAATTTGTAAAAGACGGCAGAAACATTTGTAAAAGGTGAAAGTAATATTTGGAAAAGGCAAGAGGAGGAATATTTAAAAAAAAGCCACGATGAACGTTTGAAAAAACCGTGGTATATATATATATATATATATATATATATATAAAATTTATAAAAGATTTTAGATTATTACAATGGGTAATACATATTTCACCGCACCCTGATGTTATTATCGTGGCTCGTCAGACCCAAATGGTACAACAGTTGGTCCTCAAAATATCCCATATATATATATATATATATATATATATATATATATATATATATATATATATTTGTTTTCTACTACTAAGAATTTGCTCAAATATTTAAAGCAGAGGTACGAACCTGAATTTATCCGCATTTTGGAGAAATAATTATCACTTAATACGACGGCTAAAATTTCAGTGCAAGTTTCTTCGAGTATGTATAAATAAACATGTATGTCCCTCCCATATTTTGTTTAGGGTTAAAAATTCAAGACTATATTCAAGTCTAAAAATTGAGGAGATTTTTTTATGGAGGATACGATAGAAACGTTTTCTGAAAACATTCTTCTTTTCAATTGTACTTGCAAGAACCAACGGAGGAAGTGTATGTTAACACTCTCCTATTTTGATCAAATTCGTTTTTCCTGGTTAGTTGGCTATACACACGAACTTGGTGTTATAAAATTTTCTGAGTCTATCCAGACTAAATTAATTATTTGGTTCGTAAGCGGTTTGGATGCAGTGACGAACCTGGTGGAGAAGGACATTTATTTAATTATTCTTTATATGAGCCTACTGAGTTAGAGACTAGTATTCTTGCGCATGTCTTCGAATTTTTATTACTTTTTCAATGCCGGACCGTGAAAAAGGTTTTACTGAGTTCGAGGTATTATTTGCACGAGTTTGTAGACTTACACCCCACTCTGCTGGGTCTCTTAGCAACCTTATGCTCATTCTTTTGCTGGCTCTTCAGTTTGTTTGTTTTTAGTGCAAATGTGGAGAACAGCACCGCCGGGTTATTAAAAGTTGAAAGAACAACTATAACCATGTGGATAACTATATGTGGATGTGCGTTGTGGTGAAGTGGATATCCGCTTGGAACGCGAAATCGGCGAGCCGAGTTCGAATTTCAGTTGAATTCCTTGCATTCACTTACGCACAATTACCTTGGGAAAGGTATTAATCCGCTCTTACCTTCAGTTATGGGTTAAATAATAAAACAGATTGGGTTCTATAGCCCCGGTCGGCAACCAGTCTAACGCAGAAAGCAATGGCAACCTACTGCAGGATAATCTTCTGAACAGTCAGTCATGTCTCTTTCGAAACATGATCGCCCAAAGACTGGCTATAACCTGGTTATTACTAGACCTGATAAATGTGCTGGTGTAGTGCTACTTGACTATTATGATTATTTATCAAAGATGGACAATATACTTAATGAAACAACTTCTTCTTCTTCTATGTGCCTTGTCCCTTCAGGACGTAGGCGATCATGGCCTTTCACTTTTCCCTATTCCTGGTGGCTCTGAGCACTCCTTCTCATGTTACACTAGGCAATCCTCGTTCCGTCATCCACCTGATTAGGTCCTTCAAATATGTTATCCGTTGCTTTCCCCTGTCTCTTTTCCCCTCTATTTGACCAGTCAGTATCAGGTTCTCCAGGCTTTCCTTCCTCATTGCGTGTGTCAGGAAATTCAGCTGTCTCTTCCTGATGCTCAGTATTAATTTCCTTTTTGTTTTAATCATTTCCAAGACCTCATCATTGCTCACATGCTCGATCCATGATATTCGCAGCATCCTTCTGTAGAACCACATTTCAGTTGCTTCAAGTTTTTCCTTCATCTTTGATGGTATTGTCCAGCATTCACTGCCATATTGAAAGACGAACAGCACGTAGCAGTACTCTCTTCCTAGTTTCTAGCGAAATTGTCCTGTTTCTTAATACTTTACTCAACTTCTGGAATGCTTCCTTTGCCATGCCAATTCGCCTTCGGATCTCTGTGTCGCACTTTCCGTCTTCTGTTATCATGGGTCTCAACTAGACCTAATTTAAAGAATTTAATGAAATAACTAAATTCTTTAAATTAGGTCCAGTTGAGACCCATGATTGCACTTCTATTGAAGCTAAATTTCAAAGACAATTGTTAAAGTGGGTTGATTAGGCCCACTTGGTCTATTCGTCCCCGTTTGTATGGGATACCAAAAACTTATAAGTATGGTGTCCCACTACGACCTATTCTGTCTATGATTGGGTCCTCCTAGCATAAAGTCGCTTGTTGGCTCTCGACATTGCTACAACCTGTGTTGTTGCAATATAGTACTTATTGTATTAAAGATTGCTTTTCTTTTGTGGAATCTATACTTAATTTCTCCTCAAACAGTGGGCTCATGTCTTCTTTTAACATATGTTCCTTATTTAATTGTGTCCCTTTGTACGAGACAAGCGAGATTGGTGGTGATATTTTGTATCGTTCCTCGTTTACTCATCCGAATTTTTCTGAGAGTACATTTGTTGATGTTATGAAGTTTGCCTCCTCATCTGTCGAATTCAGTTTTAATAATATTATTTATCGGCAGATTGACTGTGTAGCGATGGGTTCGCTTTTAGGTTCTTCCCTTGCTAATATTTTTGTCGGTTTTCACGAGGCTTTATTATTTTCTCGAATTGATGTGTCATCGTTATATAGATGATACTTTTTACGTCTTTAATAACGAGGGTGAAGCTGACTTATTTCTCACATCATTAAACTGGACATTCTTGTCTATAGGAACAATGACAAAATTTTGTGATGCATTGGATATCGGCCACCGAATTCGAATTCCAGCTGAAATCGTTGCATTCACTTACGCGCAAATACCCTTGGGAAAGGTTTAATCCGTCTCTTCTCTCAAGTTATGGGTTAAATAATAGGACAGATTGGGTTCTATGGTACTACTAAGAATTTGTTCAAATATATATATATATATTTCCCTCTTCACTCCTGTCACGCTTATGGAGGGAAAGACAATAGCTAGTCAGCTCAGTTCACTTGAGAGACAGTAACGAGGCAGTGTCGGCTCAGTACATTCTCTTTACTACGATTTATTAAACTTTACTACTAGTTATCAAAGCTATTACTGCGTGTTCGCTTTTTAAGACATAAATTAGATTAAAACAGAGAGCTCAATGTATGTTATCCAGAACAAATATATTGAGAAGAAAACTCAACACATAATTAAACGGTCTGAATGAGGTAATTGTAAAAAATTCTTAAATAAATTCTGGATTTATAACCTATAACCGTTTAATGATGTGTTGAGTTTTTCTCTCACTATATATATATATATATATATATATATATATATATATATATATATATATATGTAGTGAGAGAAAAACTCAATATATATATATATTGAGTTTTTCTCTCACTACATATATATATATATATATGTAAAAAACTCAATATATATATATATATATATGTTGAAAAACTCAATATATATATATATATATATATATATATATATATATATATATATATATATATATCATAGAAGTAGTACAAACTAATGGCTTGACATTCCACTGTTTCTAGTGATTTACTTTATTAAGAGTGCTCGATACTTAGCAGAGCATTTTATATGCTAATATTTTTATTATAATTTTATAATAAAGACATAGTTTACTGCAACACACGAGCCGTTGTGTTTCGGTACTATCTTATTAGCATCTCGTCAGGCAGCGAAATACTTTTTTTTACTGTTAGGAATAATTATATATATATATATATATATATATATATATATATATATATATAAAAACAAGATAATTTTTTAATAAATTTAGACAATTATAGTGGAGGTGTTTGATGAAGGTCTGACGAGTTACTAATAAGATGGTACCGAAATACAACGGCTTTTGTGTTTCACTTTAATATGAACTTATAAGAAAAATATTACCGGAGAGAAATTATTACCGTGGCGTGGGTGGGGGGGATATTACAGGAGGGAAATTATATATATATATAACACTAGTCACACTCATTCAATGGAAGGCAATACCGAGGCAGAGTTAACTCAGTTCATTAGAGAGATATTTTTTTCTTATTTCTCAATACAAAATACTTTTTTTTAATTTCTGAGTACAAAATACTTTTTTAATTCGTTATGATTGAATTTAAACTGCAGGGGAGTTTAAAATATTGGCAGTCATGAGACACACATGTCATTAAGCATATTCTATATTTAAGCCTTAATTTATTATTGAATTTAAGCTAGAGACCCTTTTAAAGTTTTAGCTGGAAAGAGACTAGCATTTTCTTGTCATTCGGTATGCCCTATTTTTGCGTCTTAATTGTTTTTTAAAGCATTTAAAATAGAGAGTTTTTTTTTAAATATTGGCAGGCATGAGACACACATTTGTCATTAGATGTATACAATTACAATAAATGGTGGTATAAGGAATACGTCTAAACTGTATAGTTCTAGCACTGCTTGAAAGGCCGTAGAATAGATCGGCTTAGAACTTGCCATCAAAAACATTAAATTAGAAGTAACTAATCAGAAGAAATGTTGTAATAAGGAAACATCTCAGCTCTAAAATTCTAAAAAAGCCGGACAATAGATTGGCCGATATGTAATAATATTGAAAACACTGAAATTTCAAAATTCGTGTAATTCTAAGAAAACCGGAGAATATATCAGAGAAATAACAATTCAAACATGTGCGTTGTGGAGAAGTGGATATCAGCTCGGGACGAGAAATCGAAGAAATGAGTTCAAATCCCAGTTTTATTCATTGCATTCACTTACGCGCAAATAACTTTGGGCAAGGTATTAATCAATCTCTTTTCTCTCGCACAAATACCCTTGGGAAAAGTAATAATCCGTCTCTTCCCTCCAGTTATGGGCTAAATAATAGGACAGATTGGGTTCTATAGCCTTGGCAGGCAACCAGTCTACCGCAGAATGTAATGGCAACCTATTGCGGGATAATCGAGACATGATCGCCCAAAGTGCAAGCGTGTATCACGTATGCCACTTAAGTGAATAACTGTGGAAAAATCTTCTGTCAAGTCACTGAGGCCTCGAGAGAGACATGATCGCCCAAGCGTGTGTTACGCATGGCATTTAACTGACTGTATACCGGGACGTTCATCTGTATCAATGGTGAAATAATGAAAAAGTCACACCTGCAAAAGTTTAGCAGTACTAGGAAAGCCGGAGAACGAAATGGCTGATTAACTGGTGGAAAAATGAAAGCTTATCGCATCCTAAAGCGTGAAAATTCTAGAAAGGATGGATAATTGCGTGGCTGAAACAGAGTGATGAAAACTTTACGAAGAATCTTCTTGGATAATGAAGAAAATCTTGCCCCTAAATATCTGACAATATCTGACAAAAGGTCGGTGAAGTGTTCGATCGAAATGAAGTGATGGAAATGTTTAAGCTTGTCTCGACAAACTAATGAATTTCTGACACTTTCAGTAATGCCGGAGAATAGACCGACCGCAGAGTTGCGATCGAAATAGTAGAAATGTAATCAATTATTCGAATAACGATTATTGAAATAATTAATAGAAACAAACATAGCATCTTTGATCTTTTGTCAGCATTTTTAGCTGTTATGGCCCGTGTGCATTGGATAACGACACGGAACGACAAACCGGGGAGCTGAGTTCGAATTCCAGTTGAATTCTTTGCATTCACTTACGCACAAATACTCTTAGAAAATGTATTAATCTGTTTCTTCCCTCCAGTTATAGGTTAAATAATAGAACGAATCAGGTTCTATAGCCTTGGCTGGCAACCAGCCTACCACAGAAAGCAATGGCAACCTGCTGCAAGATAATCTTCTGTCCAGTCCGTCATGTCTCTTTCCAGACATGATCGCAGAAGCGTGTATCACGTATGGCACTTAACTGACTGAATAGTTTGAAGCATAATTAAAACCTCTACTGGTCATAAAAAAGGGATCGATTTTTTTATTGTAATGAAGTAATAAATATATCCCCCACTAATTAATACTTAATACTGTAATCCACCTTTTCTTTCTATAACTATGGGTTGAATAGCAGGACAGAATAGGTTCTATAGCCTTGGCTGGCAACCAGCCTACCGCAGAAAGCAATTGCAACCTACTTCAAGATAATCTTCTGCCCAGCCAACTGACTGACTGATGGCCCGTATGGCTTTCGGATCCCACGCTTAATTTCATGAGCAAGATAACGTTTCTTAATTTTTTAACTTTTGTTCACTCCCTCTCTCTCTCTTACTCACTCTCCTTTCTTGCTCTCTCTGATTCTCTTACTCGCTTTCACTCTCTCAATCATTCTCACTTCTCTCTCTCTCTCTCTCTCTCTCAAACTCTACCTCTCATTTTCTCTCTCACGCACTCTCTCTTACTCTTTCTATCTCCCACACACAGAGAAAACAAAGATTCGGTACTATGTTTATTGAATTTTAAACTTCATTTCTGGTAATATTTTTATTATTTTAAATCATTGGCGATTTTCAGTAATGAAAATCATACGTGTAAACATTTGTCTGCATTAGAAAAAAGGTAGTTTTCATAATATTTCTTCTCTTTGGAGAACTAGAAACAAACTATACATAGAAAATTGTCTGAATCACCATGTCATCAAAAATAACATTATAAGACATCATATCTTTAATTATAGTAAACTATCTTCTAAAAAAATAAACAAAACTATCGCTAATGATTAAGCGTATGGGGTTCCATAGTGAAAAATAGCTGCACTACCTTCAACGAAAAATTACCTAGAATCTTTTAGTAGTTCGGATCATGTTACGATGCTCCGCATCTCATGCGACCCACTGGTCGAAAAAATATGCCCAGGCCTGTCTAATAAAATACAGAAATCCACCGATTTCTGTCTGCTAAAAATATTGGTAAGATGATTGCAATAGTCGGGACCGCGTTAGTAGTAGTCTAATAGGTGATAATGAGGTTATGGTTGTGTGTTATTCAAGCAAAAGTGTTCTAGTATATTAGCGTCGTTACCATGATGATAATTGTACGCTGATAATGTCAACCTTAGGCGGCGACAATGTCTGATTATTATTATTATTATTATTATTATTATTAGTTCTGACACCAGCGAGGTTTGATAGTGTCATTGGAGTAGCAGTAGTCTGAGAAACGTGTTTAATAATAATAATAATAATAATAATAATAATGATAATAATAATAATAATAATAATATCCTTCCCGTAGACACAGCCGTAATTTCAGTTTCAAGGTTTAACCCAATCCCCACCATGCCCAATACCCACCATGCCACAGCTTCCCTGAACATCACCGACTCGCAATTACCTCTTCCATCGCCGCTCCTTTGTTAGTATGTTTCTTTCCTTTTTTTTTTTTTTTTTGCTCCATCTATCTCCTCCCGTATCATTTCCACCTTACACTTTGACGCCCCAGTGCAGACCAAGATGGGAAATGAAGGGGTGAAGAGGGGTAGAGGAAGGAGACGAAAGAGGTGGGAGAATCAGAAGAGTACTGTCGACCTGGTGAGTATGACGCGAGTTCTTGTGCGCGTCTGTGCTCGTGTGTTTGCATTTGTGTGTATATTTGTCGCTCTGCGATGACCCAGTCGTTCACCGCACACAGACAGACGCATTACGTAACAGCGTTCCCAATTTTCACATTAACACACCGTCGTCTGCTTTTCACCACTTTCTACTTTCACTTTCACTTTCACTTTCAAAATAAGTGATCGCCATTGGTCAACGCCCTTAACACGCCCCTTGATTTCTTTCATTGTCGCTCTCTCTCTCTCTCTCTCTCTCTCTCTCTCTCTCTCTCTCTCTCTCTCTCTCTTATACAGCTTCACCTGTTTTCTTCCTCTGTGTCTCTTCATTTTTCTGTGTATTTTCGTGTGTATTTTCGTTTTATTTCGTTTATTCTGTCTATCATTTTTCTCACGCTTTAAAATCGAGTGACAACTTATCAGCTTCCTCCAGTCAATGAACATTTTCCCTCCTAGATAGATAGATAGATAGATAGATAGATAGATAGATAGATAGATAGATAGATAGATAGATAGAAAGAGAGGGCATAGATATAGATATAAATAGACTAAAACTAATTGAGAGAGAGAGAGTGAGAGAAACATCAGAAATAGATACGAAAAGAAGGTGTTTATACAGATATAAATATACTTGGATAGATAGATAGATAGATAGATAGATAGATAGATAATGAACAGACATAGATAGATAGATAGATAGATAGATAGATAGATAGATAGATAGATAGATAGATAGATATGCATGATCAAAATCAGAAAGAAAGAAAGAAGCCAGTGATAAAGGGTTGTGAGTAGAAGTACATACGTATTTGCTTGGGTATAATGACAGATTGACAAAATATGGAGAAGTAGAAAAGGAGTTCAAATTCTGAAGAGAATGATGAGATAGACATCGCATGTATAATTTTTCTACACTTGAACCCATCCCTTCGTCTTCTTCGCTTCATATTTTCCCCACAATTCTGTAATTTTGCTAATCCCGACAATTACACATTACCTCGTCTCTTACGTCGTTTTTCAACCATTTGAGTTAATTCTGTCCGGTTACTAGTCATCTGTATATCTATATTTAAACTTTAGGTGCGCAGTTCGATCCTAAGATAAAGCTGAACAACTTAGTCTCTTTTTCTGATGCTGAATATAGCGTTTTATTTATTTGTGATGCTCATTAAAAAAAACAACAACAAAATTGATTTTCTGCTAAATTAACTCGATTATTTCCGTCAATTTTCGCGTTCACACATAGACTCTCACTGCTTCTGTCAACACAGAAGAAGAAAGAAAATGAAAGATAGAGAGAGAAAGAGAACGTCAACACACACAGAGAGAAAGCAAGATAGAGAGAAAAAGAGATATAGAAAATAGAGAAAAAGATAAAGAGAGAAGAAGAGCGAGAGAGAAGAAGAGAGAGAAAAAGAAATAGATTGTGATAAAGAGAGTGAGAGAAATAGAAAGAGCGAGAGAAAAGAGAAAGAGATAAAGAGAATGAAAGAGTGATAGAAAGAGGGACAGAGAAAGAGAAAAAGAGAGAAAACGAGAAAAGAAAGAGAAAAGTAGAGTGAAAGGAAAATAGTGAGAGAAAGAAAGATAGAGAGAGAAAGAGAACGTCGACACACACACACACAGAAAGCAAGATAGAGAGAGAAAAAGAGATATAGAAAATAGAGAAAAAGAGAAAGAGAGAAGAAGTGAGAGAGAGAAGAAGAGAGAGAAAAAGAAAGAGAAAGAGAGAAAAGAAAGAGATTGCGATAGAGAGAGTGAGAGGAAGAGAAAGAGTAGGAGAAAAGAGAAAATAATAAAGTAGAATAAGAGAGTAATAGAAAAAGAGACAGAGAAAGAGAAAAAGAGAGAAAAAGAGAAAAGAAAGAAAAAATAGAGTGAAAGGGAAAGAGTGAGAGAAAGAAAAAGAAAAATAGTGTGAGAGAGAGAAAGAGAAAAAGAGAACGAGAGAAGAAGAGAGAGAGAAGAATGAGAGAGAGAAAGAGAGAAAAGAAAGAGATAGTGATAGAGAGAGTGAGAAAAAGAGAAAGAGTTAGAAAAAAGAGAAAAAGCTAAAGAGAATGAGAGAGTAATAGAAAAAGAGACAGAGAAAGAGAAAAGAAAGAGAAAAATAGAGTGAAAGGGAAATAGTGAGATAAAGAAAAAGAAAGATAATGAGATAGAGAGAGAGAGAGAGAGAGAGAGAGAGAGAGAGAGCATAAAAAAAGAAAGATAAGAGAGAGTGAAAGATATATATATATATATATATATATAGGGGTGGAGAATAAGAAAGATTTATTGTTCATTTCTATCTTCAACTTACTATTTCGGCATAGGTTTCAATATCCGATAAGCGATCGCAGCCCAACAATTTCTCAATTCCTATTTTTATATCAGCAAATCTTTTCGTCTCTTTCTAAATACTCACTCTGTCTCGCATACACAATTACCTGTCTCTCTTTAGATCTCTCACGCGACATCGCTTCCTACAAGTGCGAGGAATTGTGCGCACGAACATGCAATATTTTATCGGTGCACAAAATGCTGCGTTTCTTTTATAGATATGTTGTTACCAGGAGAATGATCAATGTCTAAATCATTTCTTCTAGCAATTATCATCCATATATCTCGGTTATTCTTCATAGCAATTATTATTGTGATCAATATCATTATCATTTCCACATCAATTATCATTATTAATCAAATCATAATCATTCCTATCAATTATTACCATCATGATCATCCTTACAAACATCATTCTTCATATAGCATATTATCAAAATTTTCTATTGTTCATATCACTTATCATCACCATTCTTCATAGCAATTATCATCATCATAAGGGTCTATATCACTATATTTTTCAATAAAGTCATTATTTTCAATACCGTCATTAATTGTCGTATTATTATTATTATTATTATTATTATTATTATTATTAATAATAATAATAATAATAATAATAATAATAATAATAATAAGAAGAAGAAGAAGAAGAAGAAGAAGAAGAAGAAGGAGAAGGAGAAGGAGGATGTGCGTTGTGGTCCAGTGGATATCGACTCGGAACGAGAAATCGGAGAGCCGAGTTCGAATTCCAGTTGGATTCGTTGCAATCATATACGCGCAAATACCCTTGGGAAAGGTATTAATCCGTCTCTTCCTTTCAGTTATGGGTTAAATAACAGGACAGATTGGGTTCTCTAGCCTTGGTTGGTAATCAGTCTACCTCAGAAAGCAATAGCAACCTACTGCGGGATAATCTTCTGCCCAGTCAGTCAAGTCTCTTTCGAGACATGATCGCCCAAGCGTGTATCATGTATGGCACTTAACTGACTGACTATTAGTATTATTATTCACGCTATATCATCATTATTTTCATTATAATCTTCTATATAATCATCATGGTAATTATTATAAACATTAACATTGATATCATCATCATTATCTATATTATCAGCATTATCATCGTTATCATAATCATTCTTCAGAGCAATCTTTATCATTATCATCTGTATTTTCATTTAGATCATTACATTACATATCATTCTTCATTATAACATTCTCAATACCGTCATTAATTGTCGTATTATTATTATTATTATTATTATTATTATTATTATTATTATTATTATTATTATGTCATTTTTCATTATAAATCGATTTCTACTATGGTCGCATTACGTTACATAGACAGAGTTCTCCTTAGTGTGTGGGCTGTACTTTACAAGACATGTTTTTTATTATTATTATTATGTTGTCATCTTTCATCATATTTCGATTTCTGCTATAGTCGCACTACCTACCTAGTCTGTGGGAAGACCTAAGGCAGTCGTGGTGTGTTGTTATGGCTCCATTTCGTGTTTTTTCTATCTCTCCTAACATCTCTAGCGTTACAGAGACAAAGTTCTTTTTAATGTGTGGGCTGTACTTAACAAGACAATTTTTTGTATATCTCTTAAGCTGGGGTTTCCAGGGATTCTTTCAATGTGTTGTTTTGTTCCTTTTTTTCATCATTCCAAGTGCACCTACTATCACTGGCACAACTCTTGTTTTCCGCTTCCACATTTTTTCTATTTCAATTACTTTTATATTACTTTTATATTCATTTGGAGCAAGTACAGAAAATCCTGAGATTAGATGGTCTATTGTTTCTTGGTATTTATCAGAGAACCTGCATTTTGGATCCACATTATTTATGTATAATATTTGCCTGAAAGTTCCTTATTATTATTATTATTATTATTATTATTATTATTATTCACCCCGTATCATGATTATTTTCATTATATTCTTCTGAATAATCATCATGTGAATTATTACCACCATTAACATAGATATCATCATTATCTTTATTATCAACATTATCATCGCTATCATAATCGTTCCTCAGATCAACAATCATCATTATCATCTATACATTCACCATTAAAATCACTACACTACATACCATTATCATTCTTCATAATAATATTCATTATCATCACTATCGTGCATATGATCATCATTATTTACATCGTCATTATTATCCGTATAATCATAATCTTTCCTATAATTATCAAAATTCTCATCCATATAATAATTATTTTTTACTTTATTCACATTAATATCCATATAATCATAATTATACAGTACCGCCATCATCATCGTCATCATCCGTATGAAAATTATTTTCGTCTTAATTATCAGCATCATTGTCATAATTATCGTCGTTTTTCATATCAATAATTATGTTTCTATCATTCTTATCATCGTCATCTGTTTTTATTTCAAATCTCACCATTATCACCCATATTATCAATATCATTAATGCAATTATCAGCATTATCACCCATATTATCAATATCATTAATGCAATTATCAGCATTATCTCCGCTAACGCCATCATGTCACTTCATTGCAGTTATTACCATCATCGTTTTTATTGCAATTATAATCAATCTTCATCATCAATCTTCATTGAAATTATGATAATTATCAAACCTATCTTCATCACCTTTTTTCATTGATATTAACACCATTATCAATAATATAATCATCATCGTTTTGTTATTGCAATTATCATCATTATCACCCCTAGCCTGAAATCTGTCTTCGTTGCAATTTTCAACTTTCTTAATTGATATTGTAACCATTAACACCTATATTATCATCTTCCTTCATTGCAATTATCATCATTATCACTCCTAGCCTGAAATCTGTCTTCGTTGCAATTTTCAACTTTCTTAATTGATATTGTAACCATTAACACCTATATTATCATCTTCCTTCATTGCAATTATCATCATTATCACCCCTAGCCTGAAATCTGTCTTCGTTGCAATTTTCAACTTTCTTAATTGATATTGTAACCATTAACACCTATATTATCATCTTCCTTCATTGCAATTATCATCATTATTACCCCTAGCCTATAAATCTGTCTTGGTGCAATTTCAACTTTTCTTAATTGATATTGTAACCAGTAACATATATATTATCATCTTCCTTCATTACAATTATCATCATTATCACTCCTAGCCTGAAATCTCAATATTCGTTGCAATTTTCAACTTTCTTAGTGATATTGTAACCATTAACACCTACTCTATTATCATCTTCCTTCATTGCAATTATCATCATTGTCACTCCACAATACTGAAATCTGTCTTCGTTGCAATTTTCAACTTTCGAATCGATATTGTAACCATTAACACCTATATTATCATCTTCCTTCATTGCAATTATATCATTATCACCTTTAGCTGAAATCTGTCTTCGTTGCAATTTTTTTCGCTTTCTTAATTGATATTGTAACCATTAACACCTATATTATCATCTTCCTTCATTGCAATTATCATCATTATCACCTAGCCTGAAATCTGTCTTCGTTGCAATTTTCAACTTTCTTAATTGATATTGTAACCATTAACACCTATATTATCATCTTCCTTCATTACAATTATCATCATTATCACTCGCTAGATATCTTCTAATTGCAATTTTCAACTTTCTTAATTGATATTGTAACCATTAACACCTATATTATCATCTTCCTTCCTTCATTTCATAATTACTCATCATTATCACTCCTAGCCTGAAATCTGTCTTCGTTGCAATTTTCAACACTGTGGTGATATTGTAACCATTAACACCTATATTATCATCTTCCTTCATTGCAATTATCTTATCATTATCACTAACCTGAAATCTGTCTTCGTTGCAATTTTCAACTTTCTTAATTGATATTGTAACCATTAACACCTATATTATCATCTTCCTTCATTGCAATTATCATCATTATCACTCCTAGCCATAAATCTGTCTTCATTTACAATTTTCAACTTTCTTAATTGATATTGCTGACCATTAACACCTATATTATCATCTTCCTTCATTGCAATTATCATCATTATCACTCCCTATTGTAGAATCTGTCTTCGTTTTTACATTTTTCAACTTTCTTAATTGATATTGTAACCATTAACACCTATATTATCATCTTCCTTCATTGCAATTATCATCATTATCACTAGCCTGAAATCTGTCTTCGTTGCAATTTTCAACTTTCTTAATTGATATTGTAACCATTAACACCTATATTATCATCTTCCTTCATTGCAATTATCATCATTATCACCCTAGCCTGAAATCTGTCTTCGTTGCAATTTTCAACTTTCTTAATTGATATTGTAACCATTAACACCTATATTATCATCTTCCTTCATTGCAATTATCATCATTATCCCTCCTAGCATAAAGTCTGTCTTCGTTGCAATTTTTCAACTTTCTTAATTGATATTGTAACCATTAACACCTATATTATCATCTTCCTTCATTGCAATTATCATCATTATCACTCTAACTGCAAATCTGTCTTCGTTGCAATTTTCATTTCTTAATTGATATTGTAACCATTAACACCTATATTATCATCTTCTATTCGTTGCAATTATCATCATTATCACTCCTAGCCTGAAATCTGTCTTCGTTGCAATTTTCAACACCTCACTTGATGATATTGTAACCATTAACACCTATATTATCATCTTCCTTCATTGCAATTATCATCATTATCACCCCTAGCCTGAAATCTGTCTTCGTTGCAATTTTCAACGCCATAATTAGTGTTATGTATTAACACCTATATTATCATCTTCCTTCATTGCAATTATCATCATTATCACTCCTAGCCTGAAATCTGTCTTCGTTGCAATTTTCAACTTTCTTAATTGATATTGTAACCATTAACACCACTATCAATATCATCTTCCTTCATTGCAATTATCATCATTATCACTCCTAGCCTTTAAATCTGTCTTCGTTGCAATTTTCAACTTTCTTAGTGATATTGTAACCATTAACACCTATATTATCATCTTCCTTCATTGCAATTATCATCATTATCACCTAACCTGAAATCTGTCTTCGTTGCAATTTTCAACTTTCTTAATTGATATTGTAACCATTAACACCTATATTATCATCTTCCTTCATTGCAATTATCATCATTATCACCCCTAGCCTGAAATCTGTCTTCGTTGCAATTTTCAACTTTCTTAATTGATATTGTAACCATTAACACCTATATTATCATCTTCCTTCATTGCAATTATCATCATTATCACTCCTAGCCTGAAATCTGTCTTCGTTACCAATTTTCAACTTTCTTAATTGATATTGTGTAACCATTAACACCTATATTATCATCTTCCTTCATTGCAATTATCATCATTATCACTCCTAGCCTGAAATCTGTCTTCGTTGCAATTTTCAACTTTCTTAAATTGATATTGTAACCATTAACACCTATATTATCATCTTCCTTCATTGCAATTATCATCATTATCACTCCTAGCCTGAAATCTGTCTTCGTTGCAATTTTCAACTTTCTTAATTGATATTGTAACCATTAACACCTATATTATCCATCTTCCTTCATTGCAATTATCATCATTATCACCCCTAGCCTGAAATCTGTCTTCATTGCAATTTTCAACTTTCTTAATTGATATTGTAACCATTAACACCTATATTATCATCTTCCTTCATTGCAATTATCATCATTATCACTCCTAGCCTGAAATCTGTCTTCGTTGCAATTTTCAACTTTCTTAATTGATATTGTAACCATTAACACCTATATTATCATCTTCCTTCATTGCAATTATCATCATTATCACCCCTAGCCTGAAATCTGTCTTCGTTGCAATTTTCAACTTTCTTAATTGATATTGTAACCATTAACACCATATTATCATCTTCCTTCATTGCAATTATCATCAGTATTAACCCAATATTCATCATATAACTTCATTGATATTATCACCATTATCGACAATATTATCATCACCTTACTTCATTAAAATTATAATCGGTATCAACCCTATCATCATCATTTATCTTCATTGATATTATAACCATTATCGCCAATATTATGATCACCTATCTTCATTACAATTATAATCAACATCAACCCTATCTTCCTCATCTATCTTCATTGATATTAGCGCAATTATCGCCAATATTGTCATCACCTTTCTTCATTACAATTATAATCAGTATCAACCCAATCTTCATCATCTATCTTTATAGATATTGTCATCATTATCACCAATATTATCACGACATTTCTTCATTACAATTATAATCAACATCAACCCTATCGTCATCATCTATCATCCTTGCAATTATCATCAGTATCAACCCTATTTTCATCCTCTTTCTTTAATGCTATTATCAGCATTATCACTTATATTATCGTCACCTCTCCTCATTGCGATTATCATCAGAATCAGTTGAACGTTATCTATTATTATTGCAAATGTCAGCAGTATCAACCCTATCGTCATCATGTATCTTTATTGGAATTATCATCAGCATCAGACTCATCTTCAACGTCTTTTTTATTGCCATTATCACCTGTATTATCACCTGTATTATCATTATTTCTTTATTGCATTATCATCGGTATCAATCCTATCATCACATTTCTTCATTGCAATTATTATTAGTAACAATCCTATTTTCATCATCTATCTTCATTGCTATTATCACCATCATCACTTATATTATCATCATCTTTCTCCATTGCAATTATCATCACTATCAACCCTATCTTCATCCCCTTTCTTCATTGCAATTATCATCACTATCAACCCTATCTTCATCCCCTTTCTCCATTGCAATTATCATCACTATCAACCCTATCTTCATCCCCTTTCTTCATTGCAATTATCATCACTATCAACCCTATCTTCATTCCCTTTCTTCATTGCAATTATCATCACTATCAACCCTATCTTCATCCCCTTTCTTCATTGCAATTATCATCACTATCAACCCTATCTTCATCCCCTTTCTTCATTGCAATTATCATCACTATCAACCCTATCTTCATCCCCTTTCTTCATTGCAATTATCATCACTATCAACCCTATCTTCATCCCCTTTCTTCATTGCAATTATCATCACTATCAACCCTATCTTCATCCCCTTTCTTCATTGCAATTATCATCACTATCAACCCTATCTTCATCCCCTTTCTTCATTGCAATTATCATCACTATCAACCCTATCTTCATCCCCTTTCTTCATTGCAATTATCATCACTATCAACCCTATCTTCATCCCCTTTCTTCATTGCAATTATCATCACTATCAACCCTATCTTCATCCCCTTTCTTCATTGCAATTATCATCACTATCAACCCTATCTTCATCCCCTTTCTTCATTGCAATTATCATCACTATCAACCCTATCTTCATCCCCTTTCTTCATTGCAATTATCATCACTATCAACCCTATCTTCATCCCCTTTCTTCATTGCAATTATCATCATTATCACCTATATCATTCTCATCCTCATTCTCTCCCAACATCATTATTCTTCTTTTTTTTTTTTTTAATCATTTCATCCCAAGCAAGGCATTCCACTGCTACTATAGCGCAGGGGGTTACATAGGAGAAGGTGCTAAGAGAGCGATTAGATATAGGAAATGTCAGAAGGAGAGTGATAGAGGAGTAAGGAGGTACATAGGAAGACTGTTTCAGAGAATTGGTGCGAGTTAGTGTGTTAGGAGGTGTCTATTGACCTTACATTTAAACTCCTGGAGATTGTAGCTGTCGGGGAAGCAATATGTGAAAGTGAATTCCACAGGCGGGAAGAGCGAGAAAAGAAACTGTTAGAGTGGAAATTGCTGTTACATTTTATCGGTTTCATTTTATCGGTTTGGGAAATGCACTTAAACAGCCGACGACTCCCTCCGAACGAAGACCTCGAGCTCGGTTTTAAACAATGCCAGCCCCGGTGCAACTATTATGCGGCATCAAATGTGAATACGTATAAAGGGGTTGAAGGTGACATTGCTGGAGGCAAGATATTTGCGCAATTCATAGTCATAATTTATTTACATTATTTACATTCGAACTATCTTCTCGTCTTCGTTGTTAGTATCTCAATGTTTCTGTTTTTTTGAGTCCTCCGGCGTTTCCTCAGTTAGTAACGTTCGGGGAATTTCGAAATAAGACCTTTATTTAATCTAGGGGGTTAAATTGTTCTCTTTCCGCTCTCACAATATGTTGTTTTCTTTTTTTAATTTTTATATTTGTTGTTGTTGTTGTTGTTTTACTTTTTTAGCTTATGGCTGTTCGGTTATTTCTCTGAATCGTTACTACCTGACTCAAGAATTGAACTCACAACGACTCTTCCATTAAAATTCACCAAACCCTGTATATTAAATAAAGTGTTTACACTGAAATTTCCTGTTGACAAACACCTGGAGAAGGCTGAAAAGTATAACAACCAAAAAGTTTTGATAAAAACAACAAAGACAATGATACTAGACAGATTGTATATGATAAGGATAATGATAAATTTGTCTTAGTAGCTTTACTGGCTTGCTTGGGATGAACTCGATTTTTAAAAAAAAGCAACTCGATAAACGACAGATATTCTGTGATTTTTTATCAATTACTCCAAAGTTGTTGTGTCATTCCTGACTAAATCTATTCCAAAATCGTCTAATAATGATCTAGATTTTTCTTCTTTAGAAGAGAAAAATTGATTAAGTGACAATCACTTGTTCTGAGTTCTTGTCAGTTTCGCTGCCTAGAGAGGACTCCAGTATTCAAAAGGTCACTCGTCATTGCTGAAATGGGAAAATTCCAAAGTCCTGGAGAAAATGCGCAATATCAAACAATCTGGTGCCCTGATAAAGATAATGATAACTCCTTATTGTAGATATTCATGTAGAAACAGTCCTTATAGTTAAGAGAATCTTTGAATAGTTCGTACTACCCGGCTCAGGGTTTGAACTCACAACGACACTGTCATTAAAATTCACCAAACACTGTACATTAAATAAAGTGTTGTTTGAAATTCCTGGAAAGAATACTCGTGCTGACAGACACCAGAAAAAGGTCGTGGAGCATAACGACCAAAACGTTTTGATATTAACAACAAAAACAATGACATTAGACCGACTAAATAATATAGATAATGATATCTCTTTATTGCAGAAATTAAGATATAAACAGTATTCATATTTGAATAAACATCAGTCAGTTAAGTGCCATACGTGATACACAGTTTGGGAGATCATGTCTCGAAAGAGACATGACTGACTTGGTAGAAAATTATCCCGCAGTAGGTTGCCATTGCTTTCTGGTGGTCAGCCAAAGCTATAGAACCCAATCTGTCCTGCTATTTAACCCATAACTGGAGGGAAGAGACAGATTAATACCTTTCCCAAGGGTATTTGTGCTTAAGTGAGTGCAAGGAATTCAACTAGAATTCGAACTCAGCACCCCGATTTGTCGTTCCGAGTCAATATCCACTGCACCAAAACACACATCCTCAAAATAAACATCGAACATTTTAAAAGCAATATGTAGAGAAACGATTGTCTACAAGGCGTTCTATGACAAATATGTTTAATGCAAGTTGACTGTTTTCAAAATAAATGAAATTGGAAAATGAGTCTAAGTTTTTAAACATTTAAAACCGATCATAATTTTAAATCCATCTTATTATTGTTGCATTTTATCACAACACTTTAAGCCAGTGCTTCTCAACCACAGTGCAGCTTTATACTAGGGTGCTGCGAGGTCCTCTTAAAAGTGCCCCGAAATATTCTTACGGTATAAAATTAGTATTGGTACATCGAATAAATCAATAAGTCTATTTACATTATTCGGACTACTGTCCTCGTCATGACGACCAAAAGAGGCTTCACTCAAGGAATGAGAATGATATACCCCAGTGATTGTAATAAAGTGTTCGGTTCGATTCATAGCATCTGAAAAAGACCGGAGCGTATAACGAACAAAACGTCGTACAACAAAGATAAGGACAATAGTCCGAATAATATAAATAGTGTAAATACTACCTCTTCTCAAAAATATAGACAAATCAATAAGTATTGATTTTTTTAAAAATAATACTTTACGTTATTCTCCGATTGTGTTATTTTATATTCTTTGTTTTAATATTCATTTGTAAAAAATTCTTTTTATTTTTTTAAGGGCTCAAAGTAAAACATTCGATGATACCCATTGATACGCTTTGGTTCTGCATTCTAATTTTCCTCATTTGTATGCAATTTTACTTCTTATTTATGTTAAGTTTCTCAAACCTAAATAGAATTAAAAATAAGGAGCGCGCAATACTACGTTCAACTGAAGAAGAAATGAGGGTCTGCTGATCGCACATTCGACAAAAGACTGAAGAAATCTCGAAAAAAAAAACCCACCAGGCACAGGTTTCCACTAAATCAGTCAGTTAAGTGCCATACGTGATATTGCTTTGTGCGATCATGTCTCGAAAGAGACATGACTGACTGGGAAGAAGATTATCCTGTAGTAGGTTGCCGATGCTTTCTGCGGTGGACTGGTTTCCGACCAAGGCTATAGAACCCAATCTGTACTATTATTTAACCCATAACTGGAGGAAAGAGACGGATTAATACCTTTGTCGTTCCGAGTCGATATCCACTGCACCACAACGCACATCCTTCCACTAAATAAGTCGCGTAAATAGATGAATAGAAACTATGATTTTATATTATAACGTTTAAATTATCTTCTATGTGCGTTGTCCTTTAAGGACGTAGCCGCTCATGGCCTTCCATGTCTCCCTATGCCTGGTGGCTTTTAGTACACTTTCTCCTGTAACATCTCGCAACCGCCGTTTTATCATCCACCTACTCACGCCCTGCTTTTTCCTGTCTATTTTTCCCTCTAACTGGCCTGTTAGTATCAGGTTTTCCTAGCCCTCCTTCCTCATTTCATGTCCCAGGAACTTCAGTTGTCTCTTCCTGGTGCTCAATATTAATTTCCTTTTCGTTTCCATTCTTTCCAAAACCTCATCATTGCTCACATGCTCGGGCCATGATATTCGCAGCATCCTTCTGTAGAACCACATTTCAGCTGCTTCAAGTTTTTCCTTCATCTTTGATGATATTGTCCAGAATTTACTGCCATATTGAAGATCTGATATCACATAGCAATCTAGTACACCCTTCTTTGTTTCTAGTGAAATTTTCCTGTCTCTTAATACTCTACTCAGTTTCTGGAACACGTTCTTCGCCATGCAAATTCGCCTTCGGATCTCTGTGTAGTGTCCATAATAGTATTTGTGTTGCTATACGTGTTTCGAGTCCAAAGTTGACTTTCTTCAGGCGATTTGTGACCTTACATATCGACATCCGTTTGTCTTTCTGACGCCCGAAAACTATATATATATATATATATATATACCAAGTGAATACAGAACGAAGAAAGAATTTTTACAACGTTCAAAACATGAATTTAAAAGAGTGCTTGATATATAATATATAGAGCTGTGAATATAGGCGATCATGGCCTTCTCCCTATCCCTGGTGGCTCTTAGCACGCTTTCTCCTGTTACACCACGCAACCCCCGTTCTGCCATCCACCTGCTCAGGCCAGTCAAAAACGTTACACACTGCGTTCCCCTATCTCTCCTTTCCTCTATCTGGCCTCTTAGTATCAGATTCCCCAAGCCTTCCTTCCTCGTTGCATGTACCACGAGCTTTAGCTGTCTTTTCTTGATGCTCAGTATTAATTTCCTTTTCGTCTCCATCCTTTCCAAAACTTCATCATTGCTCACATGCTCGATCCAGGATATTCGCAGTATCCTTCTGTAGAACCACATTTCAGCTGCTTCAAGTTTTTCCTTCATCTTCGAAGATATTGTCCAATAGTCACTGCCATATTGAAGAACTGACATCACATAGCAATCCACTATTTTCTTCTTTGTTTCTAGTGAAATTTTCCTGTCTCTTAATACTTTACTCAGCTTCTGGAACACGTTCTTCGCCATGCTAATTCTCCTTCGGATTTCTGTGTCGCACTTTCCGTATTCTGTTCAAACACTTCCCCGGTATCTAATTTTTTGTACCTGCTTGATTTTCGTATACCCCACCTGTATTTGGCATTTTGGGTTGCTCTTTTTGCTGATGACCATGCATTCGATTTACTTGCAGTTTATTTGTACTCCTTTTTTGTCACTCTCTTCAGCTACCTTCTGCAGGAGGACTTGTTGTTTCCTTTCCGTGTCTGCATCTAGCACTATTAAATTATACCTTTCAAGAATTTTGCTGAGTGTGCTGCAATATTTTCCTTCGTATTTAGGTGTGCCGTTGCTTAAAAAGCTTTAGAAACACAAATACGCTCTTCATTATGAGTATTATTTTATATATGATACTAATTTTATATTTTACTACTAACTTTATATCTTATTTTATTATTGTGGCTCTTTATCAATCACTATGGCTCAATACGTTTTTCATTATTACTATTATTTTATTACTAATCTTATCCCAGGTTATTACTGTCGCTTTTTATCCCAACATTATGGGTCAATACAATATCTATTATTATTATTATGATTTTATTATTAGTTTTTTTCCATCTTATTATTATTGCTTTTGATCTTAATACGTTGAACCAACACACGTTTATTACGGTTTTTATTATTTATTTCATACTGTCTTATTTTTTAATTTTTTTTTTTTAATCATTTCACCCCGGGCAAGGCGTAAATGCCACTGATATGCGGGAGGTTACATAACTGAAAGAAAATTAATTAGAGGAGGGAGAAGAGGATTACAAAACAATTAGAGAGAAGCAATAGAAAGATGAAAATGCAGGTGTAATGACAGTTGCAAGGGGGGAGAGAAAGGGAAGGATATACGGGGTGGGGGAAGGGCTAGAGTCAAGTGATTAGTAGATGAGTATTGACATTGCATTTACATTTCTGGAGGTTATAGCCGTCAGGAGAGCAAGAATATGGGAGCGAGTTCCACATGCGTGAAGTGCGAGAGAAGCTGGAGGAGTAGAATTGTCGTCTGCATTTGGCTAACCTAACTGTGAATGGGTGGGACCCAGTTGCCATTCTGGTTGCACGAGTAAACACCTGTTGAGAAGGCACCAGTGACTTAAGTTTGTCTGAGCAGAAGCCATGAAAGTACTTATAGAACAGACAAAGGGAGGCCACATTTCGTCGGTGGGGAAGTGACTGTAGTCGAGCCGCCAAGTCAGCACCTATCACGTTACTAACTCTCCTTTGGAGCCTGTCGAGAACACTGAGGCGATCGGCAGGGGCGCCTGACCATAAATGGCAGCAGTACTCCATGCAGGGTCGAATGGTAGACTTGTATATATGTAGGATGGATTCAGGCAGAAAGAACATCCTGGATCGACACAGTGACCCAACCTTCTTAGAAGTGGATATAGCTATGGATTCGATGTAGCGGTTCCACTTGAGATCAGAAGAGAGGGTAAGGTCGAGGAGGCGCAGTGTATTGCACTCAGGGAGAATCGCTTGGTCCATGCTTATGGGAGGCAGGAGAAGTTGCCTGTGATGGTTGACAGACAACAGCTTGGTCTTGGACGCATTGAAGTTGACAAGCCACTTCTTGCCCCAATTCACCACAGAGTGTAGATCCTGTTCAAGGTCAGCAGCGAGATTATGTCTGTCCGCCATGCCAGGTTTCTTAATTGTGCGGGAGTATATTGTAGTGTCATCTGCGTAGTTGTTGCTTTTTGTCATAACATTATATGGGTCTATATAATCTTCATTATTTTTAGTATTTCGTGTGTGGGCTGTACTTTTCAATTACCAGGTCTTTATATTTTGACAGTTTTTCGAATTCCTTGGTTGCTATGTTACAATCCGCTGGACAAGCCATATCAATTAATAGATAAGTTGTTTTTTTTTGTTTTTTTTTTGTTTTTAATAATAATGTCCGGACTATTTGCTTCAGTTTTTCTGTCTCTGTAGATGGTGTAATCCCATAGAATGGTGACATCTTCTATTTCTGTAACCTGTGCTGGATGATGTTCATACCAGTGTTTGTTTACATATTTTCATAGTGTTTGCACATTATCCAATGTAAATATTACCCCACTCTATCGTGACAATTTTTATATTCATTTGAAGCAAGTACAGAACATCCTGAGATTAGATGGTTTATTGTTTCTTGAAACCTGCATTTTGGATCCACATTATTATGTATAATATTTGCCTTAAAGTTCCTAGTGAAATGTCTTTTGTCTTGTGCTGCAAGAATAAAGCCTTCAGTTTCAGACTTTAATCAAGATGCACCTAACCATCGATGAGTATTAGCTTTATCAACATTGGTTTTATTAGCACGTTTTGGATATTGGCCATGCAGAGGTTTGTCTTGCCAGCGTTGTTTCATCTGTTCAAGAACTTTATCCTTGGCTTACTTTTTCATATCTTTTGCCGCAATAATTGGTTTTTGGTTTCTGTTTTTCTTTTCTACAGAATCTACTAAATGTAAATCTTGTTTGTATTTACTGCTTTCTTTCATTATTGAATATTTTTTCTTTCTGTATTCATGTTGTTTGACGAATTGTATCACCCAGTCCCTTGTTGTTTCCATAGTTATTGTCTTGTATGACAATTCTAGCTGAATAAGACGTCTTCCACCTTCTTTACAGGGTATGTATAGACGGTCTACATCAGCCTTTGGATGATGCATCTTATGCTTAGAAAGAAGCTTTCATGTCTTAGAAACCATTCGTCTGATGTCATTTAGAGCTTTAGTATTCATTAAATTAAATTCTCACATATTATTATTATTATTATTATTATTATTATTATTATTATTTCCTGTGATTTCTGTTGTATACACATTTTCCTTCCGGGTCCCAACCAGAGACCTAAGGTCAGAAATGGCTTCATGGCATTTTCAACAATTTTTTTTATTTACATTTACTAATTTTTCGTGTTTATATTTAAGTCTAGTTTGATTTATTTTTAATTCTGACGGTATAATTATTAATTCTATCTATCTATCTATCTATCTATCTATCTATCTATCTATCTATCTATCTATCTATCTATTATTGTTATTATGTCATTTTTCATCATATTTCGATTTCTGCTTTGGTCTCACTACCAACCAAGTCTGCGGGGAGACCTAAGGCAGGTAGTGGCGTGTTGTTATGGCTCCATTTCATGTTTTTCTATCTTTCCTATCATCCCTAGCATTACATAGATAAAGTTTTCCTTAGTGTGTGGGCTGTACTTAATAAGACAATTTTTTGTATATCTCTTAAGCTGGGGTTTCCAGGGATTCTTTCAATGTGTTGTTTTGTTCCATTTTTTATCATTCCAAGTGCACCTACTATCACTGGCACAACTCTTGTTTTCAATTTCCACATTTTTTCTATTTCAATTTCCAGGTCTTTATATTTTGACAGTTTTTCAAATTCCTTGATTGCTATGTTACAATCCGCTGGACAAGCCATATCAATTAATAGACAAGTTTTCTCCTTCTGGTTTTTAACAATAATGTCTGGCCTGTTTGCTTCAATTTTTCTGTCTGTGTAGATGGTGTAATCCCATAGAATGGTTACATCTTCTATTTCTGTAACCGGTGCTGGGTGATGTTCATACCAGTGTTTGCCTACAGCTTTTCCATAATGTTTGCATATTGCCCAATGTAAATATTGCCCAACTCTATCGTGGCGATTTTTATATTCATTTGGGGCAAGCACAGAACAGCCTGAGATTAGATGGTCTATTGTTTCTTGGTGTTTATAACAAAACCTGCATTTTGGATCCATATTATTATCCATAATATTTTCCTGAAAGTTTCTAGTGAAAAGACTTTGGTCTTGTGCTGCAAGAATAAAGCCTTCAGTTTCAGACTTTAATCCAGATGCACGTAACCATCGATGAGTATTAACTTTGTCAACATTGGATTTATTGGCACGTACTGGATATTGGCCATGCAGAGGTTTGTCTTGCCAGCGCTGTTTCATCTGTTCAAGAGCTTTATCTTTGGCTTTCAATTTTTATTATTATTATTATTATTATTATTATTATTATTATTATTGCTATTGGTTTTTGGTTTCTGTTTTTCTTTTCTGCAGAATCTTGTAACGATGAAGTTAGAAGCGTTTTCTCGCAACAAAGGCCTTGGGTCACGACTAAAAATAGTCACCTTAGCAAAAGAATAGTAATCACGAGATTATTTGGTCAGGTTTTCATCAATCCCCAAAAAGTAGTACTAACTGGTGATACGGTCAAGTTCCTACCACCCCCAAAAGAAGACTAGTAGGATTTGGGTCAGTTGGTCAGGTTCTACCCTTCCCCAAAAGATATTAACTAGCCTGGTAACTATGGTTACAGGAAAAGAAGGAAAAGACCAGAGAAAGAGAGGGCCAATGAATATAGGCTCCTGTTTCTATATAAAAAGGAAGAAATAGTAGAAAACCTCAGAGTTGTAGGTGCTACAGGCCAGAATCTCCGACGATTCGTTCAAGACGTCGAAAGAATTTTTCATAAAGCTACCAGCTGAAATTCTCCATACAAAAACCTTCCTCAACATCCAGTGAATACACTATGTTGCTGCCATGAAAGGTAAAGATTGTTTTTTTAATCATTCTGACCAAACCCTAGCTGTGTATATATATATATATATATATATATATATATATATATATATATATATTGCCGAGTTAACTGACCACTTTCTATTCCGCCTAAACTTCCTCCAAATATCTTTCTCGTTAGACCCACCTCTTATTTTCCGTTGAATATTGTGCAAAACTAGTACAAAGTTGAACCCGTTCTATTGTCCTTTATTATATGGTGTTTTTGCTAAATATTTGTGTGTGACAAAATAAATTTCCTATTTGTATACAATTATCTTGCGTTATAGTTAAATTCACTCCCTACAGCATTATTCCAACTAAAATGTATTTTGTGTTGCTGACCCAAACGGGTTCGTAACAATCTACTAAATGTAAATCTTATTTCTATTTACTGCCTTTCTTTCATCATTGAATATTTTTTCTTTCTGTTTTTATGTTGTTTGACTAATTGTATCATCCAGTCCTTTGTTGCTTCTATATATGTCAGTAAGTTAATGGTTGTTGTCTTGTATGATAATTCTAGCTGAATAAGACCTCTTCCTCCTTCTTTACGGGGTATATATATGTGGTCTACATCAGCCTTTTGATTATAAATCTTATGTTTAGAAAGGAGCTTTCTTGTCTTAGAATCCATTAGTCTGATGTCGTTTAATGTCTATTATACCCTTTATGCACTATTTCTTTCCTTTGTCATGGTGAATTCATTCACTCTCCTAGGGTAGAACCTAGGTTATTATTATTATTATTATTATTATTATTATTATTATTATTATTTGCTTTAATTTCTACTTTTTTAAGAGAATGCAATGAATTCAACTGGAATTCGAACTCGTCTCTCCGTTCTGAGTTGATAGCCACTGCACCACGATGCACATTTTTTGTATATTTGTGTGTATTTATGTATATAGTAAATGCATCCGTATATGTGACTTAATTTTGTAATGGCTGCTTTATGGTTTGTTTTTTTTTTTGCTTGTTTGTTGTGTGTGTGTGTGTGTGTGTGTGTGTGTGTGTGTGTGTGTGTTGTTTTTGGCGTATGAATTTGCGTGCTTATATATTTAATTATATTTACATGTTTATGCATTGGAATTACGACTGTGTTTGTCTTGAAATCTATAAGGTCGTTCTGAATGGGCGTGCCTCTTCGTCCTACAGCACGAATGCTGGTGTCCCACAGGGCTCTATCCTGGGCCCGACGCTCTTCCTTATTTTCATCAACGACTTCCCAGATGAGATCAAGTCCCAAGTAGGCATCTACGCAGATGACACTACAATATACTCCCGAACCAGTAAGAAACCTGTCGTGGCGGACAGACATAATCTCGCTGCTGACCTTGAACGGGATCTACACTCTGTGGTGAATTGGGGCAAGAAGTGGCTTGTCAACTTCAATTCATCTAAGACCAAGCTGTTGTCTGTCAACCATTACAGGCAACCTCTCCTGCCTCCCATAAGCATGGACCAAGCGATTCTCCCGGAGAGTAATACACTACGCCTCCTCGGACTTACCCTGTCCTCAGACCTCAAATGGAACCACTATATTGAATCCATAGCAAAATCTACTGCTAAGAAGGTTGGGTCACTATGTCGATCCAGGATGTTTTTTCCACCTGAATCCATCCAGCATATATACAAGTCAACCATCCGTCCATGCATGGAATACTGCTGCCATTTATGCTCAGGTGCCCCTGCCGTTCTCCTCAGTGTTCTTGACAGGCTCCAAAGGAGAGTCTGTAATGTGATAGGTACTGATCTGGCGGCTCGACTGCAGCCACTTCCCCATCGTCGAAAGGTGGCCTCCCTTTGTCTGTTCTCTAAATACTTTCATAGCTTCTGCTCGGATGAGCTTAAGTCACTGATGCCTCCTCAACAGGAGGCAACCAGACTGGCATCCAGACTGCAACCAGACTGGCATCTGGGTCCCACCCATTCACAGTCAGGTTAGCCAAATGCAGACGACAATTCTACTCCTGCAGCTTCTTCTCTCGCACTTCCCGCCTGTGGAACTCACTCCCGTATTCTTGCTTTCCTGACGGCTACAACCTCCAGAAATTTAAATGCAATGTCAATACTCATCTACTAACCACTGGACTCTAGCTCTCTCCCCACCCCTGTATAACCCTCCCTTTCTCTCCACCTATGTATCTGTCATCGCACCTGCTTCCTCAGCTTTCTATTGTTCCTTTCTAACTAGTTTGTACTCCTCACTCTTTTCTAATTAATCTTTTTACATTTATGTAGCCCCCTGCACATCAGTGGCGTTTCCGCCTTGCTCGGGGTGAAATGATTAAAAAAAAAAAAGCTCTCCACCAAGCCCATATTATCCTCCAAACTCAGACTTACATGGATCTAATATATGGAACGTATATAGAAACTTCTTACAAAAGCATTGAATTTAACGAATAAATGGACACGCCGCTAAAAACAATAGTTAAAAACTATGTGTATGTATATGTGTCGATATGTATATACATTTATACATACGCATATATATGTATATGTGTGTATGTATATGTATGTGCATGTGTGTATGTATACATTTATATATGTGCCTGTGTGTCTCTTACCCACTTCATCCTTGAATAATTTTAAAATACTTTAAACACGATACTTACTTAAATTCAGAATTTAAAATTTGTAATTTCTAACATTAATTCGTAATAATTTTCTTAAAATGAATTCTAATTTTTATTTTAAAGAGAAATTAATAGTCAATTAATAATACTGATTTCTATTTTAATCAAACATGAACATTAATGCACCAAGAAATTGTTTTTAGGGTATGTTGCAATGTTTTTCAAATTAACATTTACTTGTATTTTGATTGGTCATCACAGAATACGTGACAATGTCTCGCCTATAAAGTTGGTTTGGTTAGTTTTGAACTATTTAAAAATCTTCGTCTCACAATTAGCATCATCACTCGACAAGTGTTAAAACAAAATAACTACTTTGTAGTGATGCTATAATATATATATATATATATATATATATATATATATATATATATATATATATATATATAAGAAAACACTACACGTCATTTAAATTGGTTATAAATTATAATTCATTTTAATGAGTTAAATTAGTTCATTTCATCAGACCACACAATATTCTTTCCATTTGGTACAAAACATTTTGCAGAATAAGCATTTCCTTTAACACTTATTCCGGTAAAATTTTTTGTACCAAATGGAAAGAATATTGTGTGGTCTGATGAAATGAGCTAATTTAGCTCATTGAAGTGAATTATAATGTATAATCAATTTAAATGACGTGTTGATATTTCCTTTATAAATATCATATTGCTCTGGATAGCATCCATTGAGCTCTCTATATAGATATAACACTTAAAATCTTTTAATCCTAGCCGTTTACGGACTGGACACATCTATGCATATATATATATATATCCGCACACAGGCCTGTTTTGCTGTATCTCAAATCTTCAACGAGGCTAGATTAAACGTTTTGCCTCAAGCTGAGACTGAAACCCTTTGATTCGACAGCAGTCGGATATTCATAAACCAGGCTATTGGTACAACATCAGAGAAAGACCGATTTCATAGGGTGTAATGTATTTTACGAAATGTAAACAACGCCAGTAGAGAGTGTGTTCTATCTGATAACCGCTTTGAACGGGAGTTCTACAATGTATCCAGAGAACATAGCGTTAATCCGTAAATAACTGCTGTTTATGAAAATTTCCCCTCTCTACAGAGTTCAACGGGAAGCAATCCAGCTTTTATTGATGTTTCATTAAAGACGAATGACACGGTACCGCGTTTAAAGACTTTATTCAATTGTTCTTGTGCAAGTATGTTTTCTTTTCCAAACATGAAGTGTGTAAAAACTGTCTGAATATTCTATATATCCAAGCGCTCTCGACTATTCCTTTATTCATTATAAAGGATGATTTTTATTTTAATCTTAACCTGAATGTATAATTTTTTATGCGTATTTCTAGTGTTATAGTAATGTTTTGTTTTTTGATTTTTATTTACTTCCCAAACACGGTCAGTACATTGTGGTTGTGTTTGTAGTTGATGTTATTTAGTAGAAATAAATTTACGCTGAGTTTGGATAGATTTTTTCAGGTTGTAGATGTAACAGATTTAGTTGGTAGGGTAATAGAAACTTTTGATTCTTTGGTTTTTGCTTTTTACAATGTTTTATGGACCTTTTGTTTTGCATTGAATATAAAATAATTATAGTACTGGAGAAGTTTAAAGAAGTTTTTCAATATATTTCTATTCTTCGTGTAAATAATCCGAGCTGCATATTCTTAGTGCTCTCAAGTAGAATCCGATCATTATGCCGGATATAATTTTGTTATGATGAGAATGTATGATCATTTATGTTTAGTTGATCTCTTAGGTCAGGTGAATCAGTATCACGAAGATATATAAGCAGAGCATCCTCAATACAACGGAAAAATGGGAATTGTTTGGGCAAAATATTTTGGAAAAGAACTGGATTCAAGAAATTCTAAGAAGATATATGCCATCACTCGACTGGGATGTGATCCAGTTGGTAATCCAAACTATTGTTTGTAAATAGCATTATTAAATGTTTAATAGCATTGATTGGTGACATGAAAAATACAAATCTGGTCAAAGATCTAGAAACTGTCTTGATTGCAAAGTCATCTACATTAAACTTGCGCCCTGACTTCTACAGAATTTTACAACTCCTGGCAGATCTATTATTGCAGTGTGAGATACCTACAAACAAAACTAATGGGAAGAAAAAGGCTCTAAATGAATTCGGTTAAATATAAAATAAAAAAATAAAAAATCCCCAGCACCCCTCGTAGTCGTACCAGCATAACAAATTAAGTCCAATAAAGTCCAGAAAAGTAAAACGCGCCACAAGTAACCTTTTTTCCATTTAGTCTTTAAAATTTCTGAATATTCTTCTTGATATATTAACAAATCTCTCTCCTCCCTCTTGTCGAGCACCCCGAGATGAATAGCAGAAACGGCTAATCAGATATGGCAACAATATTCAATGCACGGACGAATGGCAGATTTGTAAATGTGCTAGATGGATTTTTCCTAGTCCGACACAGTGATCCGACCTTGCTAAACCTAACATCTTTTAACGATATAGTCATGTAAACATAGAAATTACAACTTGCCAAAACTTTTCTTGGACATTAAATTGGCCTATTCCTTTCTTTTCATAATGTTGGCTGAAGGCTGCGTACAGAAGCCTTTCCCTTGTAGCCATTGTAATGAAGATACCAAAAAGCTGTTCTTTGACTCACGTCGACAGTCGATACAATATTGGAAGTCTTTTCTCGTAGGCTGTTCTACATAAACCGTTCACAGAGTTAAGGTGCAGGTTGCTTAGAACGTGGTGATACATGTTCTTTTCCTTTATTTCTAAACTGACTGATGCTCTTATTCAGTGAAAGAAGAGAGTCTTTTGCAATCCGGCATCAAGTTCTTCTTTTATTCCAACAGTTCTACCCCTTAAAAACCTTAAAAATTCTGTTGACCTTCTTGCTCCAGACATTGATATGAAGATTAAAACCATGAGTTCACAAAAGAAACGTTAGAAATCGGTTAGTTATTATCGTTCAATATCTCTCAATCTTTTTAAGGGATCAGATGAAAATATTACAAACCACTTTGTAAAATTTATAAACGGTATGCACTTAAATTGGGTAAATTTTTGTTTTGTTCCCCGGAGACCTTTACCCAGTCAAATCTTTCCTGAACTTCCTTAAATACGTGCAAATGTATATGCTGAAGTCAAATTGATAATGTTTTATTGAAGAAACCTACCATTTTTTCTGTTTTCGACCAAAAAAAGTCGGACCATATGTCACCCTTTTTCATATCTGATTCACCACTGAATGACCTGGGGCGTAGGATACTTATTACGGACCGTTTACTGCTTTTGAGCGATTAGTCCGCGATTTTTTTATGTTCGGAACTCAATTGAATATCATGAATATCAAAAAGGAAGGCAAAGTGGTCGATAAATCGCCACTCTATGCGTGAAGTCATTCAGCAGTGAATAACATGTTTTGAACCGTGGTTATGGGGTGAGATAAACAGCGAAAAGAAGTTCGATATTTTTCTGGTTGTAAAATCGAAAAAAGTTAGGTTTTTGTCAATAAACAATTATGGATTTGAGTTCAGCATTTACTTTTGCACGGAAATAAGGATGTTTTCGAAAGATTTGAAGGGGTAAAGACCTTAGGGGAACAAAACAAGTTTACCTTAAATTGTTATGAAATAGCACCACAGAATTGTTTTCTAAATATACACACAAATAGGAACTTACTTTATTTAAATATTTCCATTCAACTATTGGTGCTGCTTATTTAACGAGAAATCTTTTTTTCGCGATTTTTTTAACCCATTTTAACCCAGTGTCCTCAGGTTTTAGAACATTAAATTTATTTACAAACCATAAGAATTTTTCTTCCAACGGGGCAATATTTGGAAGGCAATTTTATTGATGAATCAATATATCCTAACTACCTATATATAATAATGGTTTTATATAATGACTAGCAGTATAGCTCGGCCTTGCTCGGATGTAATGAAAGCTTTAAAACTAATCCATGGTCCTGGAGCTCAGACTCAGCCTAAAGAATATTTGTGTGAAGGTTGGTGAGAATCGGATAAAAATTGTGGATTTGTATAAAGGGCATACAGACAGATAAACACACACACACACAAACATCTTGCCTTATATATATACATCTCTCTCTCTCTCTCTATATATATATATATATATATATATTATCGATTTTATGCACTATTGCAACCTTGAAACTTCTGAATATCGTTTCTTATGTCTTTGTATATGAGTGTATCAAATTTGATTAAAATCGGACCACTCCTTCTATAACCCGATTTTTTCGATTATCGATTTTCAATATTTGTTGGGGGTACCTCGACACAAAACCTAGCTAAGAACACTCGCAGACGCTTATAGTACAACTGTGTAAATTCTCAAGAAAATCGGTTCAGCCGTTTTGGAGTCTATAGGTAACAGACACAAACACACACACACACAGACCACGTTCCATTTATAAATAAGTTTAGATTTATACCCATTATTTTTTTTTTTACAGATTTTATGCTGTCCTCAAATGAGGACACTGGGTTAAAATGGGTTAATGTGAGCAAATGTGCGATAAGCAAGCCATCATTTCTTCTTCATTTCTTAGCTAATATGGGATATTCACTTAAGAGATTCGCGCAGCGCATTAGTGAGCCGCCGAACAGAGGTTGAGAATCACTGCTATAGAGTTTAAGTTTCTGGGACGCGTAATAAGGAAGGGGGCATATAGAATGTAATACTCACAGGGCGGATAAAGAGAAAGAGAGATAGAGTAACGCAACGCGTGGCATAGTTGATGGGCATGAAGAAGTGGTTGACAGAGCAGGATTTGGGAGAAATACCAAGAGAAAAGCTTTAAAGCTACAAGGGATAAGGGGGTGTGGAGGGCCATGACCTCCTACGTCTTGAAGAGACACAGCACACAAAAGAAAAAAGGGAGAGCTGTTTACTTCTGCCATCTTTATGTATGTATATTTCTCAATCATTTTATACCTAGCTGAGTCCTATTTGTACCTCTCCCTGTTGGCTTGGGCTTCAGAATCCGCCGACTGCACCTCTGCAGAGGGGTAACCTACACATCAATGATGCGTCCTCGGTATGACAATAAACTACATCCAGATCCTGGGTTTGACGATAAACTGCATCCGGCCTCTTCTTGGAAAGTTTAATGAAACCACCACTTAATTGCTGTTGTTTTCAGTCTGGTCCGGGGTAGTAGCACCTGTTAAAGTTCCATCAATGAGCAAATAGTTAACCCCTAAAATCTAAGAAAATATAAAAATAGATTTTTATAGTAAAAATTCTAGCAATACGTTTTTTGGAGAAGAAAATATTACCAGCAATATATTTATGAAAAGAAAATATTAACAGCTATAAATTTTTAAAGAAAAAATTATTAACAGCAATATATTTAAAAAAAAAAAAACTATATATACCAGTAATACATTTGACTCTCAGTAAAACTCTTTTTACAAAAACACGTCAATGAAACTTGATCTATAAACTGATATTTACAAAGGATACATAATCTATTCATTGGAATCTATTGTAAAAATCTTCTCGGAGTTAAATAACCCATTGAGGTTGATAGAAAGAAAACAAACACCAAACCTGATCTACAATCTGATATCTTACAAAGAATACATATTATATTCATACAAACCTATTGAAAATATCTTGTAGGCATTAAAAAACCCATTACGTTTGATATACCGTAAAAAAACCCAAATCAAACCAAACCTATTTGTACTACAGTCTGTTCATATATAAGCAATTGAGGTTGATGTACCGTAAAACAAACCAAATCAAAACAAAACTATTTGTACAAGAGTCTGTTCATATATAATCAATTAAGGTTGATATACTGTAAAACAAACTAAATCAAACCACACCTATTTGTACCACAGTCTGTTCATATATAACCGATTGAGGTTGATATACCGTAAAATAAACCAAATCAAACCAAAACTATTTGTACAAGAGTCTGTTTATATATAACTAATTCATGTTGATATACCGTAAAACAAACCAAATCAAACCAGACCTATTTGTACCACAATCTGTTCATATATAATCAATTGAAGTAGATATACCGTAAAACAAACCTATTTGTACCATAGTCTGTTCATATACAACGAATTGTGGTTGATATACAGTAAAACAAACCAAATCAAACCAGACCTATTTGTACCACAGTCTGTTTATATATAACCAGTTAAGGTTGATATACCGTAAAACTAACCAAATCAAAATAAACCTATGTATACAATAGTCAGTACATATATATCCAATTGAGGTTGATATACAGTAAAACAATCCAAATCAAACCAAAACTATTTGTACCACAGTTTGTTCATATATAACCAATTAAGGTTGATATACCGTAAAACAAATCATGTTAAACCAAACCTATTTATACAAGAGTCTGTTCATATATAACCAATTGTGGTTGATATACCGCAAAATAACTAAATCAAACTACATCTATTTATACCAGAGTATCTTCATATATAACCATTGAGATGGATATGCCGTAAAAAACAAACCAAATCGAAACAAACCTATTTGTACCACAGTCTGTTCATATATTACTACTTGATGTTGATATACGTAAAACAAACAAAGTCATACCAAACTTATTTGTACAACAGTCTGTTGGTATAAAAGAAATTAAGATTGATGTACTATAAAACAAGCCAAATCAAACCAAACGTGTTTTTTACCACAGATTTTTATTCAGATATAACCAATTGAGTTTGGTATATCGTAAAACAAGCTAAATCATTCCAAACATTTTTGTACCAGAATCTGTTCATATATAACCAACTGAGGTTGATATTCCGTAAAACAAACCAAATCAAACCAAACCTGTTTGTACCACAGTCTGTTTATATTTAACTAGTTGACGTCTGTATACCGTAAAACAAACCAAATCAAACCAGACCTATTTTTACCACAATCTTTTCATAGATGACCAATTGAGTTTGATATGCCGTAAAACAAACGAAAACAAACCAAACCCATTTGTACTGCAACCTGTTCATATATAACCAATTGAAGTTGATATTCCATACAATAAAACAAATCAAACCAAACACATTTATACCACAGTCTGTTCCTATATAACCATTTGTGGTTGATATACCGTTAGGAAAACCAAATCAAACCAAACTTATTTTTACTAGAGTCTGTTCATATATAACTAACTGAGGTTGTTATAAGATAACACAAATCAAATCATACTAAACCTATTTGTACAAGAACCTGTTCATACATAATCAATTGATGTTGATATACCGTAAAGCAAACAAAATCAAGCAAAACTATTTGTACCACAGTCTGTTCATATATAACCAATTGAGGTTGATATACCGGAAATCAAACAAAATCAAACCAAATCTATTTGTACCACAGTCAGTTCATATATAACCAATTATGATTGATATACCGTAAAACAAAATAAATCAAACAAAACCTGTTTGTACCAGAGATTGTTCAGATTCAATTAATTGAGATTGATATAGGTTAAAACAAACTAAATCAAACCAAACTTATTTGTACCACAGTCTGTTCATATATAACCAACTGAGGTTGATATACCGTAAAACAAACCGAATCAAACTAAAACTATTTATACCATAGTCTGTTCATATATAACCAATTAAGTTTGATATACCGTAAAACAAACCAAATCAAATCAAAACTATTTGTACCATTGTCTGTTCATATATAAACAATTGAGGTTGATATACCTTAAAACAACCAAATCAAACCAATCCTATTTGTACAACAGTCTGTTTATATATAATAAATTCAGATTGATATACCACAAAATAAACCAAATCAAACCAATCCTATTTGTACCACAACCTGTTCATATATAATCAATTGATGTTGATATACCGTAATACACACCGAATCATACCAAACCTATTTGTGCCACTGTTTGTTCACATCTAACCAACTGATGTTGATATACCATAAAACAAACCAAATCAAACCAAATCAAACCAAACCAATTTGCACCACGGTCTGTTCATATATAACCAATTGAGTTTGATATACCTCAAAACAAACCAAATCAAACCAGAACTCTTTGTACTACACTCTGTTCATTTATAACCAATTGAGTTTGATATACCTTAAAACAAACCAAATCAAACTAAACCCATTTTTACCACAGTCTGTTCATATATAACCGATTGTGTTTGATATACCGTAAAACAAACAAAATCATACCAAACCTATTTGTACAAGAGCCTGTTCATACACAACCAATTGAGGTTGATATACCGTAAAACAAACAAAATCAAAACAAACATATTTTTACCACAATCTGTTCATATATAACCAATTAAGGTTGATATACCGTAAAAAAAAACAATCAAAACAAACCTATTTTTTACCACAGTCTGTTCATATATAACCAACTGAGTTTGATATACCGTAAAACAAACCAAATAAAACCAAACATATTTTTACCACAGTCTGTTCATATATAACCAGTTGAGGTTGAAATACCGTAATACAAACCAAATTAAACCAAAACTATTTTTACCACAGTCTGTTTATATATAACCAGTTGAGGTTGAAATACCGTAATACAAACCAAATTAAACCAAAACTATTTTTACCACAGTCTGTTTATATATAACCAATTGTGGTTGATATGCCGTAAAACAAACAAAATCAAACCAAACCTACTTTTACCACAGTCTGTTCATATATAAACAATTGAGGTTGATATACCGTAAAACAAATAAAATCAAACCAAACCTATTTTTACCACAGTATGTTCATATGTAACTCGTCCCCATACGCTTTTTCTTTACTCGTACTTCTACTACTTTCAATATGTAACAACATCTTCTGCTCTCATTAAGAGCCGTCACTTATATTGACGCCATTTTCTCTGTTGTCAGGCGTTAAAAGATTGTTCTTTCCCTTTTTTATTTTGTCTTCGATACTCAGACAGATGACCTGCTTATCAACCGAATAAAATAAATTTGCGACAGTTTGTCTCTTAACGTTATCTGCTTTATTTATCATGCTTCCATCTTGTCACGAAGACAATGTCCGTTTAGAGTAAACAGTTTGAAATATTAAAATACACGTATTATATCAGATATGTTATATCGCTACAGCTGATCGATGGACATCCCCTATTCTCCGTTTTTTTTTTTACTTGGAGCTATATTTTATCATATATATATATATATATATACAACCGGCCATAATTATTAGCCCTCTCCCCCAATTTTTCAAAGTAAATTGTGTATTTCATACTATTTTTATTATTTATTGCCAAATGGATAATTCTAAATGAAAATAGAATGATTCTTTTGCTATTACCACTTTGCAAAATTTTACAAGGCAAGGAAGCAAAAATGAACTCGTCCGAATCACCCTAAATTTTATTCATTTTTTCATTGATGAAACTGCAATATAGATATTTATTAAATATTTATAAATTCATTTGATGTACATTTTATTGTGCAGTATTATCAAAAGAACCATTCTATTTTTATTTACAATTATTCACTTAGAAATAAATAGTAAAAAATAGTATGAATACATCATTTTTTTAAAACATTGGGATAGCCTAATAATTATAGCCAGTAGTGTATATATATATATATCTATATCAAAAGAGAGAGAGAGAGAGAGAGAGAGAGAGAGAGAGAGAATAAAATAATATAGAGAGGTTTTTTGATTAGCAGAAAAAATCTTGAAGAGTTACTAAATTACAATAATGCTTTCACGAAACTTTGAAGACGGCATGACTAAAATAACACTAGTTCGCTAAGTGAAAAAACCCCTCCATATTAATTTTTATTAATATTCTACTTCTATCTTGATATCGAGCACTATCCGCAAACTACTGAAAAAGCAATATATAAATATATATACATCACACTCTGACTGATCACTCTGGGAGAATGGTAGACTTTGAACAAACTGTAGCTACTCCAGCATCTACGCATAGTTCATTCAGTAATTCAGCTACCGGTGTATGTTTACATATTATATCACACGCTAAAAGTCTGCCTCCTACTACAGAGCGCCCATAGCTCAGAGGTAGAATCACCGACTCAGAGGTAGAATCGCCAATTCGGTCGGGTTTCAATCCTGGGTAAAAAGCAATCGGGTGTCTAACTGTACTGATGAGCAGTTATACAGCGAAACAGATCTGTCTGCGGATGATTATATATATATATATATATATATATATATATATATATATATATATACAGTAGTAATAAATTTATGTCGAATTAGAATTCCATTAATTAGTTTACATTGACAACATTTTCCAGGGAACGGAACTTGTTGCTAAAGAAAATGTCCTATCCTTTCGTCGAGAATCTTACTTATGTATCGAATGCGCAGATCGATAGACCTGTTCACTAAATGAAAATAAAACTTCTATAAATATTCAGTATAATAACGTTTTAAGTAATTTATATACATATTTATATACAGGTTTCATTGAAAATGACAGACAAGGTATTATCATTAAATTTTATATAATTTTTCATGTATCCGTATATTTATAACATGAACAATTATATAAAAAAACTTAATGATAATACCTTGTCTGTCATTTTCAGTGAAACCTATATGAAAGATAGATTGTTGGCCAAATACACAATATATATATATATATATATATATATATATATATATAATCTGGGTATATATATACAATCCTGGGTTAGGAAGCGATCGGAGTCTAACCGTACTGATGATACAGCGAAACAGATCTGTCTGCGGATGACTAATATATATATAAATGGCTGGTCACTCGTATTCAAGGATACTAGTCTACCGGGCTAGAAAAATAATCTCTACTGCAGACGCCTGCTCAGGCACACTTGTGTTTTTTTAACACCCGAAAAGCCCACCTGTGTTTTTTTACTGCATCTAATCTGAGTGTTATCTAGCATGAACAACAGCCCTATCAAAGATAGGACGCTCAAACCCTCTAAAACAATATATATATATATATATATATATATATATATATATATATATATATACATATATCAAGTTATCTGAAGAGTGTGTGAAACTCGTGTTATGACTAAAGCCATCATTTCATAAGATTTAATATTGGTAAGCTTTTTTTTTTGCTTCGTAAAGAGAGATTGAACTCCCGGTGTCTAGCCATTCTAGGCCTAGGACATAACGTCATCCATGCACAAACAAATTTATGGTCCGAATAGCCTAACTAGTGGAACATGGAGAAATCTGAAAAATCTATATCGTCCCTTCCCGATAACATTTTATGGCTACCTGGGTAGACGGCTACCTAAGTTCCCACGCCAATATTACCTCCTTTGGATGAGCGACCTGGCGTCTGTTGACGAAACCAAAATAGCTGATCAGGTCAAACAAGCTACGTTCGCTCGACCACCATCAAACTCCTCACTCCCTGTCTACTTAGGGGTCCATGACGGCATTCCAGTCTTCCATTAAGACAAGGCGCGATGAATCCACCGGGAACGGACCCAACTGACGGAAAATACGAGACGCTCTATCTGATTGATGGGCGCTTAAACTGCAACGATCCGAAACGAACTACTGTTAAAGGCAATACCAGACATGATCAACTGAAACCTACACACCCCGCATCAACAAAGTCACCAGACAGTGCCATAACATCAACTTTGCTTACAAAGTGTAAAACAAATGTTAGATATAGATGGTTACTTTAAACAATTTTGATTGTAAAAAGGGGGGGGGCATTGATGCCAATCTAGTAGCCAGAGTAAATACATGTGGTCGGGGTACCAGGTGAAACAGATCGTCAGAACAGGTGTTATAAAAATACTTGTAGAAAACACAGAGGTAAGTCACATCACGCCAGTGAGAAAGTGACTGAAAGCGGGCTCCAAGTTAGGATCGATTATATTGCAGAGCCTACTTTCGATTTTGTCAAGAACCTCAAGATGAATAGCAGAAGCACCCGACCAGATATGGCAACAGTATTCAATGCACGGACGAATGGTAGATTTATAAATGTGCCAGATGGTTTCTGACGAGAACCTCCAGATGAATAGTAGGAGTACCCGACCAGATATGGCAACAGTATTCAATGCACGGACGAATGGTAGATTAATAAATGTGCCAGATGGTTTCTGACGAGAACCTCCAGATGAATAGCACGAGCACCCGACCAGATATTGCAACATTATTCAATGCACGGACGAATGGTAGATTAATAAATGTGCCAGATGGATTCTGACGAGAACCTCGAGATGAACGGCAGGAGCACCCGACCAGATATGGCAACAGTATTCAATGCACGGATGAATGGTAGATTTATAAATGTGCCAGATGGATTCTGACGAGAACCTCGAGATGAATAGCAGGAGCACCCGACCAGATATTGCAACATTATTCAATGCACGGACGAATGGTAGATTAATAAATGTGCCAGATGGATTCTGACGAGAACCTCGAGATGAATAGCAGGAGTACCCGACCAGATATGGCAACAGTATTCAATGCACGGACGAATGGTAGCTTTATAAATGTGCCAGATGGATTCTGACGAGAACCTACAGATGAATAGCAGGAGTACCCGACCAGATATGGCAACAGTATTCAATGCACGGACGAATGGTAGATTTATAAATGTGACAGATGGATTCTGACGAGAACCTCGAGAAGAATAGCAGGAGCACCCGACCAGATATGGCAACAGTATTCAATGCACTGACGAATGGTAGATTTATAAATGTGCCAGATGGATTCTGACGAGAACCTCGAGATGAATAGCAGGAGTACCCGACCAGATATGGCAACAATATTCAATGCACGGACGAATGGTAGATTTATAAATCTGAAAAATGGATTCCGACGAGAAATACTTCCAGACCCGATACTGTGAACCAACCATTTGCAGCTATTGATTCAATGTAGTCATTCCATTTGAGGTCATTTGACGACAGACAATATCCTGACGGATTGTCCAAAGTTACCGGTGCCCAGTTTGGACGTAATTCGTCCGTCAGTGACAATACTGCCAATGTCCATGGATAAAGTTAGCTGAAGGGTCCTATAAATAAAAAAATGAAGCAGAAATATGGCGCTCCCAGAATAATGGTCTGAAAATTTTCAAGATCCGGTGACTCCTGATTTTTGGAAAGGAATTTTTCCCCGCTGAAATAAATTCCGAGGCTTTTGTTCCTGCCATTATCATTACTGTAATAGTTCAGGATCATTGCTAAAGTTTTGGAGATCGTCTGTTAACATACCATCGAACTTATGTAAACTTAAAGGTCTTAAGAGGACCGTCGTCTGGAAGGAAAGGTCTCTCTCAAACACCTGCCTATCCATTTTGAAGACGTTCTCTCCCTTGTGGGAAAGGTTAATTTTAGGGGCCTGTAATGGAGGATGGGGATGGGGATGTTAGAGCCTCAGCGGAAGAAATGAAGTGTGGGGTTCCTAGCCTTACGAGAGTTTGTTTCTTTTCGTTCTGACGAAGCAGGGACGGATGGAGAATTTGCTTGACCTATGATTCGTTCTGCCCTGCTACGCCCGGCTTCCTTTTCTTTATTATATATTTTTTTGACCTGCTCGTCGTCCTCCCTCTCGTTTTTAAAGAGAATGACCGAGGTGGAGGCATTCCTTCTTCCTCTATACCAGACTCCGGTAGCTGCTGGGGTTTTTTTTTTGCTATTGCTTTTTTTTTTCAAATGCCGCTTCTTTTCCTGCTGCTGTTGTTCCTTTTGGTGATTTTGCTGCTGATGTCCCCGCTGCTGATGTTCCTGCCGCTGCTGGTGTTGCTGGAGGACATCCTGTAGGGGCGGAGCTATTGCCGCATTTTGTTTTCTCCTCATGACCTTTATCCAAACACCGAGACCATCGCGAGTCTTGCCAGACTTCACTGCTTCTGTTGCAGCTGTTGTTAGTTGAGGTTTTGGTGCTGTGTTTTTGCCAGGGAAAGCTTTACACGGATGTTCCGATGCGACACACGATCAACAGGGGTCAACAACCCTCTACGATTACGAGCATACTTCTACCTCGATAAATCAGTATGTCGGAGATGTCCAGAAAATCTTCACGGGACATTATTCTTCAGCCGAGTTCGAATTCCATCCGAATTCATTGCATTCACTTACGCGCAAATACCCTTGGGAAAGGTATTAATCCGTCTATTCCTTCCAGTTATGGATTAAATAACAGGACAGATTGTGTTCTATAGCCTTGGTCGGCAACCAGTCTACCGCAGAAAGCAATGGCAACCTACTGCGGGATAATCTGCCCAGTCAGTCATGTCTCTTTCGACCAAGCGTGTATCACGTATGGCACTTAACTAACTGAATGTCTTTATATTTTTCCTGCTTAGACAAGCTTATTAGGTTGCTATCGGGTTCTTTGGAGACACCTCGAGACTGTTACTGTAATGGTTATTAAAACTTTTATAATGCCGCCACCAGTAAGGCTTCTCACTAAACGCCTTAAGGATATTAGAGTATACGCTCTTCTGATACAACGGACAAAGTGGAGACTCGCTCTTTCACCATGTGTGGAGGTTTGCTGGACTGGATAATGTATCACGCATTGCCTGCAAAAGAAAACATTTGTTACTGGGTTTAGTATACCAGAGGAATTTCCTTTTTTTTTTTTTCTACGTTTCCCAATTTTGTCCAGGTCCCCTGCTGATCTAAGGTCACCATATTGTTGGTTTTAATTTCCTTCACACCTACTCTCACTTCATACTTCTTCAGGAAGAATATAATTATTTGAATTTTTATGCAACATAATCTTCATATTGCTTTCAAATAATCTTTAAAACTTCTTTATTTTTTGGAGTGAGAAGATTTGGATGAGGAATTCATGTCGTCTTGAGAATATCTATCAAAAAGAGAATTTTGAATGCTAATTTTTAAAGCGCACAGGAAGACTTTAAATCTTTATTTGAAATTTTTATGCAATATAATTTTCATATTGCTTTCATTTAATGATCATTTAATCTTCATAATTATTCGGGATGGGAAGATTTGTGTGAGAAATTCATGTCGGCTGAAGAATATCTGTCAAACAGAGAATTTTGAATGCTAATTTTTAAAGTGCACAGGAAAATTACACTTACTTGAAATTTTTATGCAACATAATCTTCACATGGCTTTCAAATAGTCATTTAAATTTTCATTATTTTTTAAGTGATAAGATTTGGGTAAAGAATTCATGTCGGCTTGAGAATATCTGTCAAACAGATTTTTATACTGAAGACAGTGTTTCCAATCTTTCCTTTTTTTCTCTCTCTCTCTTTCTGGACAGCAACTAGGACTGATCTGTGCATTGTCGCTTTTCCTAGTAGCATCTTCTGTCTAGATTTCTTCCACTTTCTCCCAGCAAGAACCTCAATTTCAGATTCTACAAATTTAGGATCTTTTGAATCATGTATAGTATTACCACGAATGTGCGTTGTGGTGCAGTGGATATCGGCTCGGAACGAGAAATCGGGGAGCCGAGTTCGAATTCCAGCCGAATTCATAGCATTCACTTACGCGCAAATACCCTTGGGAAAGGTATTAATCCTTCTCTTCCTTCCAGTTATGGGTTAAATAACAGAACAGATTAGGTTCTGTAGCCTTGGCTGGCAACCAGTCTACCGCAGAAAGCAATGGCAACCTACTGCGGGATAATCTTCTGCCCAGTCAGTCATGCCTCTTTCGAGACATGATCGCCCAAGCGTGTATCATGTATGGCACTTAACTGACCGATATGATTACCCCCCTTCTCTTTGCCACTGAAAATTCCTCTAATAATCCTCTGAAGGGAGTTTCAATGCGTTTGATACTCTTTAAAAAAAAACTACCCTGATTAAACTTCTCGGTGATCCGAGCCATCTTCTCAAATATCCAATAACCTTCTTCATATTTACAACTGTTATTAATGCCACTTCATATAACGTCAATGGCCACAAAATCTTTTCCAAAATGTAATCCTGATATATCGTTTCCGTTGTAGTATGTGACCTACCTTTTGAATGTGGCCTACGAAATTCTGTCACTGGTATAGTATGTGGCCTACCTTAAAAATTATATTATAAGGACGTATAGTAACAGTTTGGTAAAGTTTATGGAAAATAAGTAGTTTCAATGTATAGCCGAATACTTGTATCCATAAATATACTCTTACTGAGGTAGGACACATTCAAACCGAGTAGGCCACATACTGAACCGGCATTGATATATCCATGCCTTAAAACAGACTGGCGGCCCTGACTTGTCCACTTTGGTCAATATTGCTTTGAGGTCTGTAAAACATTTCTGGGTAGAATTTGCATCTTTTAAATTAGCATTCAATCTTTTACCGAAACGCTTAACTCGTTTTTCTTTTAACAACGGGATAAGTTTTCTTACAATTTTGAAACGGAACTTGTCTACCACAATACCTCTCATCAATAATGGCCTCGATTTTGATGGTTTGATTACCCAAGTCATTATCTTTTATAAACCCTGAAATATCCACCGAGATCCAGGAACAGATGATGTAGTGACTGTCATATCGTCCTTCTCTGCCTGGATCGGAGGTGGCAGTACTTCGTTTCTCATCAGTGGACCCTGACACTCAACTGCTGCTTATTTTATCATGTTCATAGTTATGTGAATAATATCACTGAGATTATACATCCAGTGATAATTCTCTTTCTAGCCAATGCTAATTGAACAATATAAAATCGAAGGTTTTCTGTAAGCTGAAAATATTGTAATAATCCTTACATAAATAGGAATATGGTATTTTATTAGAACTTCCTTGACTAATTTGTATCGAATGGATCCATATTCATTAGCAAGGTCCAACCACAGTAAAATAGATCAAAGCTTTTCTTCTTTAGCTTCTTTTAAGTGATGCGTTATCACGCCTCTATGCTCCAGGCAACCTCACCTTTCTGGATTGAAGTACCTATGTAATTATTGTCAATAAGATAATTCCGAAGGATGCTGAAGAAGGTATTGCATAGCAAAGAAATCATTCTGATCTCTCTTTTTTTTTCTTTAGGAATCCACTCTGCATAAGCAAACCTCTACTACTTTCAACTCTACCTCCAAATTGCTCTTAATATCTTCCAAGGATTTATCTAAATATTCTGACATTGTTTATACACACCACTGGACACACCATTGGGTCCTGGGCCGGCGCTGATCTATCTAACTGCTAGTATGATATCCTTTATTTCAAGATCGATACCCTCGAGTCGAAAACTATAGTTCAGAATGCACAATAGTATTATTTTTGTGAGATTCTTTTCTCTGTCTTAATCACTGAGAGTGAGTGAGTGAGTGAATGAGTGAGTTAGTGAGTGAGTGAGTGAGTGAGTTTTGTTTAACGGCATATCAACCTCTGTGTTTTATTTAATGCCAAAAAAGTAGGGTTTTAAGATATTTTTTTATGTTCGGTTATAGTGAGTAGGTTGATTTAGTCAGATTTTGATGAAAAACGTTATTTATTATTATTTTTTTTCTTTTTATTTCAGCAAACTGAAGACTTCCTCCAGTTTTGTATTCAAAAATGTATTGTTGGTAATAATTTTTTTTTCTTCAAAAATGTGTTATGGTAATAATATTTTTTCTCAAAAAATGTATTGTTGGTAATATTTTCCTTCAGAAATCAATATTTTTCAATAAAAGTCTATTTTTATGTATATATTTCTGTAAAAGTCTATTTTTATTCTTTTGACCCAAGTTTGGATATAAACTATTTATCCCATAGTTGGGACCCTGACAGTTGCTACCATCCCGGGTCAGGGTGAACCTGGGAACAGCAGCAATTAAGAGGTGGTTCCATGCTCCTGAAAACCTCTAATCATCCATATCAGAGGTCTTGCTTCCGGATATAGTTTATTGTCATACCTAGGACCAATCACTGAGAGTCTTTCGAAGGAAAGGATTAATTTCTTCCGCCGTACGCTCAAACTTTCTCTTATTTCCAAGTAATCTCCTCACGAAATTTAAAGGGCTTGAAATAAAGGCCGCTCTTTTCACCGGCCATCTCTTTCGTACGCTTTCTATCACCTTTCGCTTTACGAATGAAACTACTTCTTAAAAAACTAAACTCCGGGTAGTTTTCTCATCTCATTCGCTTTTTTTATATTGTATCCTTAGGGATTTAGGCTTGAATCTCAGCTGGAGAATTTCATTTCCCCGACTGTTATTTCCGGGTTCTTTCCTGTGTTCTTTTTTAACCAAATGTTTCTGACGCGTAACTAATGATAGTCACCATTGTGCGTGATATGCTCCTGCTCCCCCATTCGATACCGTTCGTAAAAAAAATTGCTTAAATCCTGAACTATTGCCGTTCATTCTTCTGGTGTGCAGTGGGCCATTTAATCCACTTTCTGGTTACTATCTCTGGATTTTGAGTGACCGGCACATGAAAGAACTTAGCTTTGTCGTGTGCCTCATAACTATGTTTCTCCTCCATTTCACCAAGGTAACTACCTGCGCGTTGTGCCTGCCTTTCTCTCATCAAACATTTCATCCTGGTATGGTATATTTTAAAACCTCATAGATTCTTGCATTCATTCTCAAAGATATATTTCACTGTCATAACCCAGTTGTTATCCTTGGTTGGAAGCTCTTCGTCATTTTAATTGGGCATCTCATTCACCCTCACCTCTCAGGATTACCTGAGGGTGTCTATTTCCTGGACACCTATAGCCAACAACGCATAAAAAAACGGTAACGGTTTCGGTCTGGTAAGAAATATGGCGAATCTCTCGACTTGAAGTTGTAAGTAACGGTTATATATATATATATATATATATATATATATATATATATATATATATATAAATTAAAGAGATAAAATTTTGTAGCTTAATGTTACACATTATAAAATAATAAAAAATTATATTTCCAACAATTTTTTTCTGATGAGATGTTGGACGAAAGGGCCCTAGGGACAGTCAATAAATTCCTTATTTTTAAAATAATATATATATATATATAAACACACACAGAAAGCCTAACCCGATTATATTCACTCTTATCTTCATGATAATCATCGAATAAAAAAAAAACAATATAGATTCATATATACTGAAAATTTTCAATAGTTATGGTGGAAAATTGCCCAATAAAACATAATGCATCTATTCTTAGCAATTTATAATCTAATCACGGATAACTTCCGGTTCACCAGGAATTACTGCTCTTGCATGAGAAAAGGGTGCAAAGATAGTAACGGTTTAGCTTTGGTAACGAATATGGCGACATGTTCGACTTGAAATGGGCAATAACAGTCTTTGTTTCTTTCACTCAGATATATACGTACATGCAGACACAGAAAACATTTCATCATAAATCATTTCCGAAAAGAAAATTAACTAATAAAAAATATTGTCAGTCGTTTATATATATATATATATATATATATAATTGAAGTAGTAGGAGGATTTGAATAATTATTAAGTAATTCATCGTGCTTTATATTCGACCTCAACAGAATGCAGAAAGCACTGGACGGCCGTTTCGACCTATATTGGGGACTCTTCAGCAGTGCGAATCCACTATCAGGAATCGAAACCCAGACAGTTTGGTTATTATGCTGATACCATGCCAACTGTATCACGGGCCCTGGTGACGAAGAGGTAACGAATTAAGCTCGATGACGAGCCGCTCGCTCACAATTTCCGTGATGGAACTCATCCGAGCTCTTTCACCCGTAGGCGGGTGCCTCCCCGAGCCACGATTTCTCCAACCAAGCCGCTAAATCCATAGCGAGTTATGTGGTTGAAGCACAGAGAAGTATATATATATATATATATATATATATATATATATATATATAAGAAATGATGACAAACCCGTCAATCCTGCAGCAGGCCCTTTGATTGGGAGGTTGTGGGGTGCATGGAACCACCTCTTAATTGCTGTTGTTCTCATATCCACCCTGACCCGGAGTGGTAGCACCTGTTAGGGTCCCAGCTATTAGCAAATAGTTAACCCCGAAACTGGCGTCATAACACTACGAATGTATAAAAATAAACTTTTATAGAAAAATATACAGTTTTGAAGGAAAAAATTATTCGCAGCAAAACATTATTGAATACAAAACTAAGAAATATTTCCAGTTTTCTAAAATAAAAAAGAATAAAAACAATTTTTTTTTTATTAAAATTTAACTAAATCAACCTTCTCACTATAACCGAACATTAAAAAATACCTTAAAACCCCACCTTTTTGGCATTAAATAATGCACACAGGTTGATATGTCGTTAAACAAAATTCAAACTAAAACCCGTCAAAAGAGAGAGGAAAATAAAAAAAAAATTATCTAATTAATATAAAACATTTAATAGATAAAAACAGAGAGCTCAATGGATATTATCCAGAGCAATCTAAACTTATTTATAAATGGAACTTTGTGTGTGTGTGTGTGTGTGTGTGTGTGTGTGTGTGTGTGTGTGTGTGTGTCCGTTACCTATAGACTCCGAAACGGCTGAACCGATTTTCTTGAAAATTTACACAGTTGTACTATAAGCGTCTGCCAGTGTTCTTAGCTAGGTTCTGCGTCGAGATACCCCCGATAAATATCGAAAATTGATAATCGAAAAAATCGGGTTATAGAAGAAGTAGTTCAATTTTAATTAAATTTGATGCACTCATAGACAAAGACATAAGAAATGATATTCAGAAATTTCAAGATTCCAATACTTACAATAGTGCAGAAAAATTATAATATATATATATATATATACATATATATATATATATATATATATAAAAGGCAAGTTGTTTGTGTGAGTGCCTGTTTATCTGCCGGTATGTCTGTATTTTTTTCAGCCCTTTTATTTTAGATTTTGCTTGGACTTCCACTTGGCTCTGTCTCTTGTCGCTCTCAATAATTCTTTTTCTTCTTCATGGGCCGTGTCCCTTCAGGACGTAGGCGATCATGGACTTCTACTTGGCTGTGTCTGTTGTTGCTCTCAATATTTGTCTCTTGGCATCTCTTCTAAGCCCCGCTCTACCATCCATCTGCTCAGATTTTTATAAAAATACGTCTCGAGTGCTTTACCCTGTTTTTCTTTCGCTTTATCCGTCCAGTGAGCATTAAATTCTCCAGGACTTCCTTCTTCATTACGTGTCCAAGGAACTTCATTTGTCTCTTACTGATATTTAGCATGTTTTCTTCTTGTTTGCATCCTTTCCCACACCTCTTCGTTGCATACGTGCTTCGTTCATGGTATCCTCAGCATCCTTCTGTAAAGCTACATTTCTACTGCCTCAAGCCTCTCCCTCATCTTTGATGAGATCGTCCAGCATTCACTTCCATACAGAAGGACAGATATCATATAGCAATCCAGCACTCTTTTCTTTGTTTCTAATGAGATTTTCCTGTCTTTCAGTACTCTGGTTAGCTTTTGAAATGCGTCTTTGGTCATGCCAATGCGTCTTTGAATCTATATAATACTAATCCTATATCAGCCATTAACCAACTATAACAGACAAAGTAAAATTGACACCCGCAAAAGTGAATTTAAACGACTAAAACATTTTGAAAAAAACATAAACCACGACTAAAAGCATATGGGAAAAACCTTACAAAAAACACACAAAATAAAATTGCACTCCAGCAAAATCTGATTCAAACGATTAAAAATATTTATATAAAACCCAACTAAGAAAAATTTCACAAGTCATTGTGAAAAAGCAAAATTCTGGATCCTGATTGAAAACTTTTTTTCACATCTAAAAAAGAATATGCCTCTGGGAGCCGATCACATGACCAGATCTAACTACTTAAAGACATTCCGTGACTGGTCAAGTCAGACCAGTCCGACATGGGAGCGGTTAGCTAACGACAGAAGGACAAATATATCATAGCAATCCAGAATTTTTTAAAATTTTGTTTCTAATGAGATTTTCTTGACTTTAGTACTAAGGTTAGCTTTTGAAATGCGTCTTTGGATCTCCGTCTCACACTTTCCATCCTGTGTCAGAACACTCCCCATGTATTTGAATTATTTTACTTGTGTTATTTTAGTTTATCTCATTTGTAGTTAGCATATTGGGCTCCTCTTTTTGCCAATGACCGTACATTCAGTTTTCTTGAGGTTTATGCTCAGTCCTTTCTTCTCACTTTCTTTTGCTAATTTCTGTAGAAGATCCTGCATTTTCCTTTCCTTTTCTGCTATCAGCACCGTGTCATCCACGTATACACAAAATAAGCACACATAGACATAGATTTATAAGAGGCTATATATGCACACAATAATAACACAAAATAAAACTAAAAATAACCAAGCTAAACAGAGAAACAATAAAAAGTGTACAAAGAAATAAAGAAAAAAGGAAAAAATAATATACTTAGTCACAAATAATTAGCTATCACGAAAACTTTTTTAAAATTTAAAAAAATAAATTAATAAAGATTCACAAGAAAATATATACGAAAAGCATAAAGAAAAAATCACAAAATGATTATAAAGACAAAACATTATTATAGAGACCAAAAATATTTTTCAAATACAAGACAAAAAGGAAAATTTAATAGAGCGACAGACAAAAAACAAAGGCGTCAATAGAGTAAAATCAAAAATTAAATACAGTCACAAGTGGTTAACATCACACAAAAAAAAAACTTTGAAATAAAACTAAATGAAGAACGCTGGACAAAATCATCGAAGATGAAGGAAAAACTTGAAGCAATTGAAACCTGATTCTACAGAAGGATGCTGCGAATATCATGGATCGAGCATGTGAGCAATGAGGAGTTATTGGAAAAGATGGAAACGAAAATGAAATTAATAATGAGCATCAGGAAGAGACAGCTAAAGTTCCTGGGACAAGCACTGAGGAAGGAGGGCTTGGAGAATCTAAGTCTAACAAGCCAGATAGAGGGGAAAAGAGACAAGGAAAAGCAGCGGGTAACATATTTAAAGGTCCTGAGCAGGTGGATGGGTTGCGTGGTGTAACAGGAGAAAGCGTGCTAAGAGCCACCAGGGGTAGTGTTGTGGAGTAGTTTTTGCACTGAAAGTTATAATTGTGCTATGTCGGTTGCTAATCGACTTAACGCACCCAAAATGTTAGGAACTTGGTAATCTTCTACTGTAAGCTGACTCCTTAGTATTCGGCTAACTGCCGACTAATATCAACTGCCTAGTAGTACTGAACTCCAATAGAACTCTCTAGAACTTCTAAGAACTCCTAAGAACTTCCAAAGAACTTCCCGAGTTAACTTCCTGTTAACTCTTATTAATATAGGAGGGAGAGTCTATTATCTGAGGAATAGGTGTATTTCACCATAACAGATAAAGAGACGTGGAAAGCCATGATCGCCTAAGTCCTGAAAGGACAAGGCACATAGAAGAAGAAGAAATGAAGAACAAAAAATATAAATAAAGAATTAAAAAAAAACAAGAACTATCCATTTTGATAAAATAGCTTAACATGTTATCCGTTTTTCATCAGAAAAGCAGTTTTATTTTAACTATGTTTCATTGACTATGCGAAGGCATTCGACAAGATACGACACAAAGAACTGATGGAGATGCTCGACAGCCTCGACATTTTCGGCAAAGACATAAGAGTAATCAAGAATCTCTACTGGCAGCAAACGACCTGTATACGGACAGGCAACGATCTCAGTAGATTTACAAAGATAGAAAGAGGCGTAAGACAAGGATGTGTCTTTTCGCCGGATTTGTTCAACCTGTACAGCGAGAATATCTTGAGGACCCTAGATGACACGCCAGGATTTGTTGTTGGAGGACACAACTTGAACAACATAAGGTACGCAGACGATACAGTGCTGATTGCAGACACAGAAAGTAAACTACAAGACCTCATACAGAAGGGAGCGGTGGAGAGTGACAAAAAAGGACTACAAATAAACTTTAAGAAAACTGAGTGCATGGCCATCAGCAAAAGGTGCAACCCAAAATGTCAAATAAATGTGGGGGATGCCAGAATCAAGCAAGTCCAAAAATTTAAATACCTAGGAAGTGTCCTAACTGAAGATGGAAAGTGCGACACGGAGATCCGAAGGCGAATTGGCATGGCAAACGACGCGTTCCAGAAGCTGAGCAAAATACTAACACACAAAAAAATCTCACTGGAAACAAAGAAAAGAGTGCTGGACTGCTACGTGATGTCAGTTCTTCAATACGGCAGCGAATGCTGGACAATATCATCGAAAATGAGGACAAAACTGGAAGCAGCGGAAATGTGGTTCTACAGAAGGATGCTGCGGATACCATGGACTGAGCATGCAAGCAACGATGAGGTGTTGGAAAGAATGGCAACAAAGAGGAAATTGATACTGAGCATCAGGAAGAGACAACTGAAGTTCCTGGGACACGCAATGAGGAAGGAGAGCCTGGAGAACCTGATACTGACTGGCCAGCTAGAAAGAAAGCGAGACAGAAGAAGGCAGCGGATAACATATTTGCAGGGTCTGATCGGGTGGTTGACGGAACTGGGATTGACAGGAGTAACGAGAGCAAACATACTAGGAGCCACAAGGGATAGGGAGACGAACCATGATCGCCTACGTCCTGAAAGGACAGAGCACATAGAAGAAGAAGTATTTATCTGAACAAAGTCTACGGCTATATCGTGTTGAATACACCGATTTTCGTCCGATCACAGAAGTTAAGCAACATCGAGCCTGGTCAGTATTTAAATGAATGGCCAGCTAAGAATAAAATCTGAATGCAATATTTTAAGTAAGAAATTTCTTATTTTTTTACTTCACTGGAATATCTTGTCCTTTACTTTTCCAGGTTTAATAACTTGTCCTGTTCTTTTCCAGGTTTAATATAATCTTGAAAATATTACTTTTCATGCGCACATTTTTTTCATGTAATTACATATGCTTGCTTTGTCTCGCCTTTTTCTTTTTAGAGAAATGGCAGCATGTCAATGTGACATCATGTCAGTTTTGCAGAGATCATGCTATTTCAGTGATGTCGTGATGTCGGAACAACATGATGAAGGAAATAGCCCGAATATTAATAAGAAATCTTATTTACACTATTTAGACAAGATCTGCTATATTATAGGTCCTGACTTCGCATCTCGACTTCAGTCACTTTCTCATCGCCGTGACGTGGCTCCCTTCCATCTTTTCTACTAATATTTTCATGACAACTGCTCTGAAAAGCTTTTTTATTACCTGGTGTCTCGTTCACGTGAATTTTAGAGTGCTACTAGATTGGCATCTAGGTCCCTCCATTTATCATTGAAATCGTTACATGTAACCGCAACTTCTACTCCAAGAACATCTTTTCTCGCACTTCTCACCTGTGGAACTTCCTTTCGTTTAATTACTTCCTTGATAGCTACAATATCCAAAAATTTTAAGGCAACGTCAATTGCTATCTCTGTCTTCTTGAATACCGTTTATCTCTTATGCTTTCTTCAATATACTCTGTACCCAGTCTTTTCTTTCATGCCGTATTGAAGAACTGACATCACATAGCATTCTAGCACTCTCTTCTTTGTTTCTAGTGAAATTTTCCTGTGTCTTATTACTTTACTCAGCTTCTGGAATGCGTTCTTTGCCATGCCAATTCGCCTTCGAATCTCTGTGTCGCCCTTTCCCTTTCCTGTTAGAACACTTCCTAGGTATTTCTATTTTGCGGATTACTAAAAATTATTATTAAATATATTGTTCTGTTATTCTAATACACTGTTGAACCTACCTTCTTGTTTCTGTGTCTTTCTTCTTGACTAAAACAGGCCACAACAACTTCGCGACGTAGTTTTTCACAACAGTAGTCTCCCTTTTCGAATTTCACATATTTTGATGTAACTTTTTTTCTACTAAGCCAAAATTCAAAACTGTTTTTCAACATGTAGCTAAGGAGGTGTCCTATCTAATTCTGTAAACTGTTTCAAATTTGGTTTAGAAATGATTATTTTTTAATCATTTCACCCCAAGTAAGGCATTCCACTGCCACTATTGAGCAGGAGGTTACATAGGGGAAAGTGATAAGAAAGAGTGGTTAGATATAGGAAATGTCAGGAGGGTGATAGACGGGTAAGGATAACGAGGATGAGGGTTGGGTTGATGGGACGAGTGTTTGAGAGAATGGATGCGAGTTAGCGTTTAGGAGGTGTCTATTGACCTTACATTTGACCTTACATTTGGAAACACCTGGAAATTGTAGCTGTCGGAGAAGCAAGTTTGTGGAAGGGAATTCCACAGGCTGGAAATGGAAAAGAAGCTGTTGGAGTAGAAATTGCGGTTACATTTTATTGATTTCACTGTAAAAGGATTGGTAGTTGCTAATCTAGTATCTTGTGCAAATTCGCACCTAGGGACACCAGTGATCTAAGTTCATCGGAGCAGAAGCCGTAAAAGTATTTATAGAAGAGGAACAGGGAAGCCACGTCACGCCGGTGAGAGTGTGACTGCAGCTGGTCTGCCAAGTCGGTATCGATCACATTACAGATTCTCCATTGTGGTGGTAAAGCTTGAAAACTGCCAAGATTCACTCAATGTCGGACTTAAGAATATATTCAACCACTGTCTTGGTTGAATTATAATGAGGTGAAGCAGGAAAATCATGTCAGATAGCCGCAGAGTTCCGGAGTTCCCACTATAAAATGGCCTTGTGCCCACAACTTAATCAGTAAACAGGTTAGGTTTACGACCTTGAGTTTGAGAGCTGAATCGCTGGATGGAGCAGCATGTAATTCTACTGAACAGTGTTAAATAAAAATAACCTTCCCAATATACATTATCGTGTACCATCATAGTCGAGCAGTATAAGACATAGTTACACGATCTATTATATTTACGTTTCAGAATAAAAACATAATATCCAATCATTCATTTAGATATCTGGGAATAGGTTTGTTGCTGACACGATCACAGTGGCTCTAAACCAATATTTGTGTATTGCATATTGTTAGAACAAAAATCCTGAGGTACATTAACGTCTACAATCATAGTTGGTCGTTATTATAGGTAATAGTTAATTATCTTTATTAACACTAAAGACTACTATCATAGACTACTATCATAGACTACTATCATAGACTACTATCATAGTCGGGTGCTATATATGAAATAGTTACACGATCATTTATTTTTTCGCAACAGTATAAAAAATATCCAATCAATAATTAAATGTCAGAGAACTAATTTTCAACATAAATGCAGTGACACTAGATGAATTCTCCTAGTGCAGGTCTAGTCTGAACGACCATGCAAAGAGACATTAACGTGTATTAACATAGTCGGTCGGAATATTATATACTAGCAGTATAGCCCGGCGTTGCTCGGGTGTAATGAAAGCTTTAAAACTAATCCATGGTCCTGGAGCTCAGACTCACTCTAAAGAATATTTGTGTGAAGTTTGGTGAAAATCAGATAAAAATTGTGGATTTTGTATAAAGGACAAGCAGACAGATAAATAGACACACACAAACATCTTGCTTTATATATATATATATATATATATATATATATATATTATCGATTTTATGCACTATTGTAAGAACTGCAACTTTGAAACTTCTGAATATCGTTTCTTATGTCTTTTTCTATGAGTGTATCAAATTTGATTAAAATCGGACCACTCATTCTATAACCCGATTTTTTCGATTATCGATATTTATCTGGGGAACCTAGCTAAGAATACTCGCAGACGTTTAGAGTACAACTGTGTAAATTTTCAAGAAAATCGGTTCAGCCGTTTCTGAGTCTATAGGTAACGGACACACACACAGACACACACACACACACAGATGCACACACACATACACACACAGAGAGACAAAGTTCCATTTATAAATAAGTTTAGATACTTACCGAATCTTTTTTATTTTTATTCTCCTGTTTGTAATTCTTGTAATTCCGTGTCTTGCAAGATTAAATTACGTGTGTATAGTCGGGCGGTATTTAGGGTACAGTTACATGAAAAGGAAATTAATACTTAACATCAGGAAAAGACAGCTGAAGTTCCTGGGACATGTAATGAGGAAGGAGGGCTTGGAGAATCTAATATTTAATGGTCTGATAAAGCGAAAGATAGATCGCGGAAAGCAACGCGTAACACACTTAGCAGGCAAGTGAATGGCAGAGTTGGGTTTGTGTGAGCAACGGAAGAAAGCGTGCTAAGAGCCACTAGAGATAGCGAGATGTAGAAGGCCATGATCGCCTACGTCCTGAAGAGACACGGCACAAAGAAGATTATACGAATCAACTATTCAACCATTTCTTTACATATCCGTGAATAGATATGGTGTCGCCATGCATCCAGAGAATCTCGAATAATATTTGTAATTAGATGTCGGGTTAAAAAAAAAAAGACCTTTGAATTTATTTAAACATGAACCATCATTGTCGGAAGGTTTTAAAGAAATAATTACAAGATCTGTTATTTCTATTTTATGGTGTAAAATTGAGTCATTCTTTTATATATATATATATATATATATTTTTTTTTTTTTTTTTTTTTTTTAATCATTTCACCCCGAGCAAGGCGGAAACGCCACTGATGTGCAGGGGGCTACATAAATGTAAAAAGATTAATTAGAAAAGAGTGAGGAGTACAAACTAGTTAGAAAGGAACAATAGAAAGCTGAGAAAGCAGGTGCGATGACAGATACATAGGTGGAGAGAAAGGGAAGGTTATACGTGGGTGGGGACAGAGCTAGAGTCCAGTGGTTAGTAGATGAGTATTGACTTTGCATTTAAATTTCTGGAGGTTGTAGCCGTCAGGAAAGCAAGAATACGGGAGCGAGTTCCACAGGCGGGAAGTGCGAGAGAAGAAGCTGCAGGAGTAGAATTGTCGTCTGCATTTGGCTAACCTGACTGTGAATGGGTGGGACCCAGTTGCCAGTCTGGTTGCACGAGTAAACACCTGTTGAGGAGGCATCAGTGACTTAAGTTCGTCTGAGCAGAAGCCATGAAAGTATTTATGAATACATATAGTGTTGTCGTAGATGCCGAGAATCTCGAACAATTATTTCCATTACATTTCGGCTTCACATAAACCTTCGAATATATCTTAAAGTAAACCATCAAATTCAGGCAATATTTAGGTAATAATTGCCCAATATTTTATATTTATTTTCTCATATACAACAGTTTTCAACAATTCGTTTATATATCTGAGAATAAATATATTGTCACCAGAGATGCAAAGAATCTTGATCAATTCTTTATATTACAAGTCTTAATAAAACAAAACCATCCACGTTGTTTTAAAGTGAAACGTCATTGTCAGGAGTTTTTAGGAAATCCTTTCCCAATCTTTCTTTTTATTTTCTTGTATACAAACCAAGCATTCATTAATTCTTTTATACATATAACTGTGAATAAATATGGCTTCGAATGAGATGCAAAGAATCACAAACAATTCTACCAATTACATATTCAATTTAAACAAACATTCTTAGTAAAGTTTATACGAACCATCAGAGTCAGGTTTTTAATGAAAAAATTAACCATGCGTTTATTTTTTTCTGTTATACAAGCTAAGTATTCAATCTTTCTTTTATATAACCGTAAATAAATATGCTATCGCCATAGATATAGAGAATCTTGAACAATTCTACAAATAACATGTCGCATTCGAACAAACATTCGTAGTAATGATGACGAGAAACATCATAGTCAGGCGGTTTTCAGGAAATAATTACCCGGTCATTTATTTTTAATTTCTTCTATATAAGCAAACTATAAAATCATTATATGATATATCCGTGAATAAATATGGTGTCGCTATAGATGCAGAGTAGCTCGAACAATTTTTCCAAGTAGATATTTGTTTAGAAGAAACATTTGTAACAATGTTTACATGAACCACTATAGTTGGGTGGTTTTAGGAAATAATTTTTTTTCCTGTATACACACCAAATATTCAGTTATTTTTGTTACATAACCGCGAATTAATTTATGTCGGTTCTAATGCAAAAAATTTTGAACAATTGTTTTAGTTACGGTTTTGTTTAGAAGAAACATTTGTAGTAAAAATCATCCTAGTCGGGCGGTTTTTAGGAAATAGTTACCCTAACTTTCTTTATATTTTCTTGTATACAAGAAAAATATTCAATCATTATTTTTTATATATCCATAAATAAATATGGTATCGCAATAACCGCAGAGAATCACAAACAATTCTTCTAATTACATATCAGATAAGAATAAAAATTCGTAGTAATGTTAAATGAACCATTATAGTCGGGCGGGTTTTAGAAAATAATTACCCGATCTTTAGTTTTTATTTTCTTGTATACAAACTAAGTATTCCATCATTCTCTTATATATTCCAGAATTAATAGAATGTCTTCATAAATGTAATGATTCTCAAATATTTTTCCTATTAGATATCTTGTGAGAAGAAATATTCTAAGTAATGTTAACGTGAGCCATCATATTCAACGGTTTTTAGGAAATGATTACCCGATCTTTTGTTTTTATTTTCTTGTACACAAACTAAGTATTCCCTCATTCTTTTATATATTCCAGAATTAATAGAATGTCTTCATAAATGCAATGATTCTCAAACATTTTTCCTATTAGATATCTTGTGAGAAGAAATATTCTAAGTAATGTTAACGTGAGCCATCATATTCAGCGCTTTTTAGGAAATGATTACCCGATCTTTTGTTTTTATTTTCTTGTATACAAACTAAGTATTCCATCATTCTTTTATATATTCCAGAATTAATAGAATGTCTTCATAAATGCAATGATTCTCAAACATTTTTCCCATTAGATATCTTGTGAGAAGAAATATTCTAAGTAATGTTAACGTGAACCATCATATTCAGCGGTTTTTAGGAAATGATTACCCGATCTTTTGTTTTTATTTTCTAGTGCCCAATTCGTTCTCTAATCTATCCATGAATAAATATGTTGTCGCTATCGATGCAAAGAATCTTGAACAATTTTTCCAACTATATTTCTGTTTAGAACAAATACTCATAGTATTTCCCAAATAGAAAAAGAATTGTCTACGTGCTTAAAGAAACCAGATTTCGGAAATAGGTGTTAAATTGATTTTTGACTAATGGAAGCGACTTGCAAGATTGAGGATTTCGCGAGTCAGTGCGAAAATCTGAATACAATAATCAGCGTTAATCAAGACAGTCAGTCAGATGGAAGCATCGAGAAAGGCAAAACTAAAATGTAACTTCAACTTCAAATCGACCCGGATATAAGGTCAGGCCGCACCTTGTCCTCTTTGTCCTTCTTTCTCGTGTGCTGATTCCTTTTACTTCTTCTTCATCCAAAGATATTCATACCAAACAAACACATACACACGGGAACGACATGCAAGTCCAAAAAGGACGTTCTGTGATCGGTCAACAGTCAATCAGATGGAAGCAGCGAGAAAGACAAAACTAAAATGTAACTTCAAATCGACCCGGAGATAAGGTCAGGTCGCACCTTGTTCTCTTTCTCCTTTTAATTATTCTTCTTCACCATCCAAATGCATTCCTACGAAATACATATATACGTACGCACGCCTATAGTCTTTCAAAAATTACTACCACGAACATTTCTACAAATCTTGATACTCATAACTTTATCATTGAACACGAACTCTCCCCTTAATTTTTTAATAATGTTTCTAATTACACATTAACTTCTACAACTCTTGTTATTCTTTCCTTTTAATAAATTTCTATTTTATCATGAAAAAATGTCTATTTTATTCTTACATTATTCTACACGATTCCACATATTCTAACCTACCAACAAACAACCTTCTGATAACAATGAAAACTTTCTGATAATTATGATGATGATAATCCTTCATAAATTCTGTAAGCTGTAGGGAGTTCAGTTATGTCTGGCACAAGGCCTAATCAAAGAAACATTAACCAGCTCATTACCGTACGACGTTTTTAAATAGAAAAAACATTGACCATGTGCTCTTTCTCTTTCCTTCTCGCGTGCTGATTCTTTTTGCTTCTCCATCCAAAGACATTCCTACCAAACAAACACGTATATACGTACGTATGCATATACTCTTTCAGCTATTACTACTATGAACATTTTCTACAAATCTTGATACCCTTCATTCATATCTTGTTTCTCGTTGAACTTTAATTTCCACTAATTCTTGTTATTCATTTCTTTTAATAAATTTCTATTTTAACAAGAAAAATGTATATTTTATTCTTACAATATTCAACACAATTCCACACATTCCAACCTGCCGACAACCAACCTTCTGATAGCAACCTAAGGATAATAACCTTCTGATGATAATTCTGCATAAAACTTGTAAGCTGTGAAGAGTTCGTTTAAGTATGACACAAGGCTGAATCAAAGAAAAATTCACCATCTCCCCGATAGCCTCAATTTATATATAAATGTGTATATAAACCAAATACTTTTAAATATATGTTGATTCAATATATCAACATAAATACAGTGACTTGAGATGAAATTTTTAATTCTGACTTTTTAGAGCAGGCTTGCGAAAGTACATTAACTATCATAGTCGGTCGGTGTTCTGGAAATAATAAACCGATTTTTATGCCCCTCTATTCTAACCAAATAGCTACTCATAATTAGGAATGTCTGTGATATTATATGCGCTCAACATGGATGCTATGTTTTTAGCTTGATTCTTGTAATTTTTACGTCAGAACAAATTTGGATTAACGTGTACTATCTTTGTCGTGTGGTGTCGATGAAATACTTAACCAATCTTTAATCTTTATGCTCCTGTATGCAAACCATTCTTTCAAATGTTTGTGATTTAATATCGTTTCGGCATAGATATTAAATAATTAAATCGAGTCTTGTCATTTTATGTCTAGTAGGATGTGCGTTGTAGTGTAGTAAATATCGGTTCGGAATGAGAAATCAGAGAGACTGAGTTCGAATTCCAGTTGAATTTCTTGCATTCACTTACGCGCAAATACCATTGGGAACGGTATGTACCGTTTCATCTCTCTCCAGTTATGAGTTAAATAGCAGACAGATTGGGTTCTGTGTCCTTGGTTGGCAACCAGTCTACCACAGAAAGTAATGGTAACTACAGCAAGAAAATATTCTGCCCAGTCTGTCATGTCTCTTTCGAGACATGATCGCCCAAGCGAGTACGATTATGGCACTTAACTAACTGAAGAACAAAATGGTGACGGTACATTAACGTGAACCATTATAGATTTCTGATAATCGTTACCCGATATTTTATTTTTATGCTCCTCTATTCAAACCAAATACCTTTAAATGTGTGTGATATAGTATCGCTTTAACATAGAAGTTATGTCTTTACATGTAATATTGTAATTATATGTCTGGACAGAAAAACTCGCGAAGGCGCATTAACGTGGGCTATTATTGTTCAGGAAATAATTACCCGATCTTTTATTTTTATGCTACTCTATTCAAACCCATTATGAATTCATTCTTAATTATCTGTGATACATATAGTTTCGACATAGATGCAGTGTCATTATGTCGAATCTTGTAATCTTATATCCTGTTAGGTACATTAACGTGTACTTTGACAATCAGACGGTGTAATAGTTATTGTTTCATATGCTTTTTTATTCATACCAAATATCCAGTCATAGTTTCAGATACTTGCGATGTAATATGGTTTCGACAGAGAGTCTCTGACTTTTGATCAGTTCTTGTAATTGTATGTCTTTTTATAACAATTCGAAAGTACATTAACGCGCAGTATTATAGCCAGGTGTTTGTTTAAGAAGCAGTTACGAGATCCTCTATAATTATGACCCTGCATTCAAAGCAAATATCCAATCACACTTTTAAATATCTGTTATTTTCTATCGTTTTGTCACAGACGCCCAGGTTGTCGATCAATTCTTTTAATTCTACGCCTTGTTAGAACAATCTTTCGAAGTTTTTTCTTATAATCATTTCACCCCATGCTAGACAGAAACGCCACTCGGGCACAGAAAGTTACAGTGAAAGCAAAGAAAAAAGCACAGCGAATGTCGAATAAAACGTTAAGTAATGGATTGGAATAAAGTAGACAAAAGTTGGCAACTTTGGACTTGAACTTTTGCAGATTGTAGCTATCAGGGAAGCAAACAAATAGAAGTGAGTTCGCCAAACGGAACGTGCGAGAAAAGAATTTATTAAAGTAGAGGAGACGGCTACATGTAACTATTTCGTCCGTAAGAGGGTGAGACCTTGGTATCAATCTAGTTGCACAGTAAATACACGTGGTCGAGGTACCAAGAAAAAAAAGCTCTCAGAGCATTTGCCATGAAAATCAATCAGTTAAGTGCTATACGTGATACACGCTTGGGCGATCATGTCTCGAAAGAGACTTGACTGACGGGGCAGAAGATTATCCCGCAGTAGGTTGCCATTGCTTTCTGCGGTAGACTGGTTGCCAACCAAGGCTATAGAACCCAATCTTTCCTGTTATTTAACCAATAACTGGAAGGAAGAGACGGATTAATACCTTTCCCAAGGGTATTTGCGCGTGTATGATTGCAACGAATTCAACTGGAATTTGAACTCGGCTCTGGGATTTCTCGTCCCGAGTCGATATCCACTGGACCACAACGCACAAATACTTGGAGAAAAAACAGAGGGAAGCCAGATCACGTCAGTGAGAAAGTTGTGACCTCTCACATCAGCACCTCCAACTCTCAGGCCTGCGTATACGTGTGTTGCTTGCGTTAACTGGCAGTAAGTTAGCCGCACCTGAGACTTGCGCCAGTCGCCTGTCGTTCCGTCCCCGTGTCATCGTAGGTGTTGATGATCTATCGAAATCCCTCAGTCCCCCTGTCACGTTATGATTTCTGATCTCAAAGCGAGCTGAGGACTCGGAGGACGGTCGTCTTGTGCTGCATTCAGCGGCACCTGCAAATGAAGAGGCGGGGTGGGTGCACAACTCAGGAATAGGAGAAAACAGACAAGAACAAAAAATAAAGTGACAGCAGCAAAACTAGTCTATGTGAACTAATGATTATATTCGTAACTCTTGGTACAGCAAAAAGGAGGGAAAAAAGAATTAATAAAAAAAAAACACAATTCAATTTTTCTCAATGTCCACCAAATACTACTGCTAGTTTGTGTTCAATTGCTGTCATGTAAATCAATGTCATTTCGTGAGTGACTTGTGTCTCGTCACTCTCTTTGCCAGCCAGCCACCCACTCCAGCGCCTATCTCGCTCTTTTCCTCTTTCCTAGCTCTTCACAAGAAAAAGAAAAAATGTACACACACTGAGATATTCTTTAACTATGTCCTGGTTCGAATCCATAGTCCATTGATACTATTTAAACATGGATGCATAAGGAACACGAACAGTGTTAAAAAAGCGACTGAAGGCAGGCTGCCAATTCAGGATAGATTGGATCCTTTTTTTTTGGTGGGGGGTTGAGAGAACATCGAAATAAATAGTAGAAGCACTCGATCATATATGGCAAAAGCATTCGATGCACTAAGGAATGATAGATTTATAAATGTGCAAAATGGATTTTGACGAGAACTTCAAAAAGAATAGCAGAAGCACCCGACCAGATATGGCAAAAGTATTCGATGCAACAAGGAATGGTGGGTTTATAAATGTGCAAAATGGATTTTGACGAGAACTTCAAAATGAATATAGATGCACCCGATCAGATATGGCAATTCGATGCACTAAGGAATGGTAGATTTATAAATGTGTAAAATGGATTTTGACGAGAAATTCAAAATGAATACCAGAAGCACCCGATTAGATATGGCAAAAATAATCGATGCACCAAGGAATGGTAGATTTATATATGTGCAAAATGGATTTTAACGAGAAAATCTTTTGGCCCGACACAGTGGACTAAACTTTTTAGCAGTAGATGTGGCTATGGATTCAATGTAGTCATTCCATTTGAGATCATTTGACAGAGTTAAGACAGGGAGGCTTAGTGTGTCGCTCTCTAGGAGACTAGCGTCATCCTTTTTAATGCTAGGCTAAAACGATTCTCTATAATGGGTAAAAGAGGGCAGCTTTGTTTTGAAGACATTAAAGTTTACTAGCCATTTCTTAACCCATTCAATCACAGATGGGAGGTCCTTTTGAAGAGCTGCAACCAGGTTTACTTTGTCAGGTATATGACCGTTTTCAATCATAATCGGGCGGTGCTGAGAAAATAGTCAACAGAGCCTCCATTTTTATACTCCTGCATTTTAGCCTTCATAGTCGGGCGGTGTTTAGGAAATACTTACCCGATCTTTTATTTATATTCTCCTTTATTCATAACAAACATCCAATTATATTTTTAATATCTATTTTTCAATATGGTTTCGACATCGAGAGCGAGGGAAAATTTACTCGCCCCAAAACCATTTTCTTATTGCGTCTAATAAGAAAATGCATTACGTAAACCTAGCGTGAATCGCTGTCGGAAAACAAAAAATTAAATTTTAATTAAAATTTCGAACGTGTTAGAAGGGATTTTTTTGGAAAAATTTAAAATAATAAAAACAAAATTTGATCTTTCCTCCTTATAGCATAAGCACTTTGGTGTTAAAACTTTGTTTTTATTAAGTTGGAGCCCTGTTAATATCATGATATGCTGTTTCATGTTTTTCTTTTTTTGTTTTTTGTTTTTTGGCAATTGAGTGGAGGTGCCTAAATTCATAGTTTCTTTCTTCTGTTTGACTACAACCTCCATCTCATGAATAAAAAAATATAACAAATCTAATTTTCTCAACGATTTTCTATTAAAAAAATTGTTTTTCAGTGCGTGGTAGGAAGGAGTATGCGTACGAGTTCAATAATATCATTGTAGATCATTCTAAGTAACTTGTGAATCTTCAATGGCATACTTTTGGGTTATAAGAGGAATCAGATTTCTATTTTCTATATTTGAAGAGACACGTTTCATTGCGAGATCTTTAATCGACCGCAGGCGAGTAAAGTAATAAATTTTAATCACCCAATTAAGTTAATTGAATGAGTCGAGAGGGCGAGTGAAATCTCAAAGGCTGAAAATGTAGCAGTCACTTTTACTTTATTAATTTTTTCCTCGCATTTTCTACATTTGGAACTCCTTTCCGTACAGTTGTTTCCTTGATAGCTACAATCTCTAAGAATTTAAGTGCAACGCAATTGTCATTTTTATCCACTTGATTCCTATCTTTCTCTCATCCTTTTCCAGACCACCCCCTCTGTATCTTGTTCCTCTTTCTTTTCGCTCTTCTGACTTGTAACCCCTTGCATATCGGTAGCAGTACTGTCTTGCTTGGAGTGAATCGATTAAAAAAAAAAAAGATATATTTTCATGGGCCTGTATGCACACCTAATATCTATATCTATAAAAGTGACGAAGGTGGACGTTGCGTAAGTATTTGTTTGTTTAAACATGGATGCATAAGGAACACGAACAGTGTTAAAAAAGCGACTGAAGGCAGGCTGCCAATTCAGGATAGATTGGATCCTTTTTTTGGGGGGGGGCGTTGATAGATTCGACTTAGCGTCTGCATTTTGCGGTCTAGCTCGACGGGAATTGCGCTCAGATGTAAATCAAAATTTTTGAACGCTAACGACACCTTGAAATTTTCCAGAAAGCCAAAATTAGGGGTAGAAATATATATATATTATCACCCCTTAAAGTCAGGGATCAGTTTATGTATTGATTATAATATAGAATCGAGCACACCATATTATAATTTCTATATCTATATAGAGACATTCTACATCGTTATAAAAGTGACGAGGATGAACGTTGTGTAAGTATTTGCTATGTAAATTCATCATATGTTTTTATTTTTATATTTATTTTTATATTTATTATTCCTTAAACTACCCGAGTGAAACGGGACTAAACTGCTAGTCCTATCATAATTTTAAATTACCTTAATGTGGTTTCGATATACTGGCGGTGTTTTACATCAGTTTTGTGATCGTTTACATTTTGTTTGAACAAAAATGCGAGGGTACATTAACGTAGAGCACCATAGTCAGACAGTTTTAAGGAAATAGTTACCCTATCTCTTCTTGTCATGTTCCTCTATTCTCAGCAAATATCCAATCATACTTTTATATATCTGTGATTTAATATGGCCTCAATATAGATGCTCACTCTTTAGATTAATACTTGTGATTTCATGCCTTATTGGAACAAAATTCTTGTTCTTCATCTACGTGCCTTGTCTTTTCAGGGCGTAGGCGATCATGACCTTCAAGTCTCACTATCCCTGGTAGTTCTTAGCACGCTTTCTCTTTTAACACCCTGCAACCACCGTTCTAACATTCACCCGCTGAAGCCAGTCAAATACATTACACTTTGTTTTTCCCTGTCTCTCCTTCCCTCTATCTGGCCTGTTATTATCAAGTTCTGCAAGCCCTCTTTACTCATTGTATGTCCCAGGAACTTTAGCTGTCTCTTCTTGATGCTCAATATTAATTTATTTTTAGTTTCTATCCTTTGCCAAACCTTATCATTGCTTACATGCTCAATCCATGACATGCACAGCATCCTCCTGTAGAACCACATTTCAGTTGCTTCAAGTTTTTCCTTCATCTTCGATGGAATTGTCCAGCATTCTCTGCCATATTGAAGAACAGACATCACATAGCGATCCAGTACTCTCTTCTTTGTTTCTAGTGGAAATTTTCCTGTCTCTTAATACTCTACTCAGTTTCTGGAATGCGTCCTTTGCTATGCCAATTCGCCTTCGGAGAACAAATTTACGATGGTATATCCATGTGTACCATCATCGTCAGGCGGTGTTTAGGAAATAGTTAGACAATCTTTTGTTTATTGTCTTCTATTCAAACCCAATATACAATCATTTTCTTAAGTATTTGTGGTACAATCTAGTGTCGCATAGATGCAGTGTCATTATATCGAATCTTGTAATTTTGTTTTTTTTAAATAAATATCAAAAGCATAAACGTGTAGTATTATAGTCAGGCAGTGTTTAGGATATAGTTACTCGAGCTTTTTTCCCCTCTATTCTAACCATATATATAATTTTACTTTTAAATATATATGATTTAATATGGTTTGGATATAATTAATGTACCTTTATATCGATCCTTTTTTAGTTTGATGTCTTGTTAGAACAAACTTGTGAAGGTACATTAACGTGTATTTTCTTGGTCGGGCGGTATTTAGGTAATAGCCGACTTTTATTGTTATGCTCTTCTATTCAAACCAACTATCCAATCGTATTTGCAAATATCTATCTATCTATCTATCTATCTATCTATCTACTAGCAGTATAGCCCGGCGTTGCTCGGGTGTAATGAAAGCTTTAAAACTAATCCATGGTCTTGGAGCTCAGACTCAGCCTAAAGAATATTCATGTGAATTTTGGTGAGAATTGGACAAAAATTGTGGATTTGTATAAAGGACATACAGACAAATAAACAGACACACACGCATTTTGTCTTTATATATATATATATATATATATATATATATATATATATATATATATATATCCGAGTGAGTATAGAGTGAGTATAGAAATTTTTTTCCGTCCAAAACATTAATTTAAAACAGTGCTCGATATATGATGTATAGAGCGGTGAATATTTATTACAAATTATGTTTTAGAACATGCACATAATTCCTTTTATATATGTCCTCCTCCCTACAATCATATGTTTGTTTCAGTGTTTGGATTTAAACAATTTCCTCAGGGGAAATAAAGGTTTGGAATCATTCTCTGTTTATATTTGGTTCGTTGTTGTCGTGGGGGTTGGTTGGGGTTATTGGTAATTAGGTGAATGTCTCGTTTTGATCGTTAGACTTTGGAGGAATTTGGTGTGTAAGTGTGAAATTGTTGATTAATGGTATTATCTGTTGGAATGTATGTTTTATCTTTTTATCGGTTGGGTATATCTTTTGGTTAGGATTTCTAAGCGGTCACTGTTGAGTGGTCATTTTTATGGTCGGCTATCATTTAATTGGTTGATGTCTGCTGTTAGTGGACCTAATTCATGCATTTACTTTGATCCTGTGTTTAGGTTTTCATAGACGTGATAGGGGTGGGGTGTTTTTTCTTCCCAATTTAGATTTTTTCGGGTATATATATATATATATATATATATATATACACGAAAAAAATCGCAAGATCGCCAAGACCTACCGCGGTTTCGCACAACGGCTCGTCAGGGCAAAGGCAGACCAAGGACTAATCAAATAAATAGACACCTATTAAAGACTAACCCATTTGGGGAAGGTGTTGTTTGAGGAAAACAAAAACAAAAAAAAAATTGGGGGGGGGGGTTCACATTAAGGTCCGATACACTAAGCAAGAAACTTTATTTTGTACATTCTACACTTATTTAATATTTCTGTTCTAGCGTTAATAAGTTTGTTGGCAGGTTCAAATTTAGCTATTGCTAGCTTCTCCTCGTCACATACCCTACAAAATTTATTGTTTTTATTATCGTTAGGGCACTTTTTTATTATTTCCCATTTCAGAATGGGGTCCTTTTTAATTTTGGCTTTTATTTCCCATACATAGGTAGATAATGCTGTGCTATGCTTATATTTCTCGTTTTTAAAAGAAGTTTTATGGTTGTAAAACCTAATTTTAAAATTATCATGTGTGGATCCTATGTATGTCTTGGGGCTTTTGTCATTTTCGTTAACATAAACTTTAACTTTATAAACTACGCTTGCCTGATTGCAATTACCTCTAATCGGGCAGTCCTTTTTAGTTCTACAATTACACTTATGTTTATTAACGTTATTATTACTAGGGGCCTTAATATTATCTTTTAATTTACTTTTGTTGGTATTGTTAATGATTTTACCGATATTAGGTAAACAGGAATAGCTCAATTTAATAGTGTTCCTATTAAATATTTTTTTAAGTCTATTATCTGAATTGAAATGTTTATCTATTATATATATACACATATACTCCTCTTCTCCTCTTTCTTCCTTCTTTTTCTTTCTCTTCTCCTTCTTTTCCTCTTTCCTCCTTCCTTTTTCCTTCCTTTTCCTTTTCTCTTTCTTTTTCTTTTTCTTTTCCTTTTTCCTTCCTCTTCCTTCTTCTTTTCTTCTTTTTCCTTTTATTCAAGTTAAAGCCAAAATTAATCCATAGAGTCTTTAAATCCTTTGGCTTTGACGTAGTAATTAACCACAATATCAAAGAAGTAGACTTTCTAGACATAACATTAGACCTGGTATCGAACACTTTCCAACCTTACATGAAAAACAACGCTAACCCAATACATATAAACCCCAACTCTAATCACCCACCATGAGTTGAACGTCGCATTAACACACACTCATCCAACAAAGAGATATTTGATAAGCACAAGGTAATTTATAATAGAATCCATAATGAAAGCGGGTATAAATAATCAAAAATCAGTTTTGTGGAAAAATTCAAATGTCCAAAAAGCAGAAATAGAAGCAGGAAAATAATATGGTATAACCCTCCATTCAACCAATCAGTTAATTTCAAGCTGGGACATAAATTTCTTAAATTAATAGAGAAGCACTTTCCCAAAAATAACCCTCTAAGCAAAATCTTTAATAAAAATACCATAAAATTAAGCTATAGCTGTTCTAATAATCTAGAAAAAATAATCAAAATGCATAACACAAAAATATTGAAAATACACAGCAAAAATAAATCCAACACTAATACAAATCCGTCCCATGACAGCAACCTCTGTAACTGTAGAAACCCCAATCAATGCCCCATGGCCAATAAATGTCTGACGAAATCTCTTATATATATGTGTCCGATTTCATCCTTAGAAAATCCTAAGGATGAAAAAATATATATTGGGAATACTATGAACGTATTTAAAAAGCACTTTTACAATCGCCTCTCATCCTTCAATAACAAAGAAAAACAAAACATGACATCTCTCTCTAAACACTTTTGGAAATTAAAAAATGAAAATAAAACATCTAAGGTCAAATGGAAAATTCTCAAAAAAGCAAGAACAGCAAAATCTATAAAAGAACCATGCTTTCTTTGCCTTCAAGAAAAAATAGAGATCCTTAAATATATAAATAGTAACAAGCTCTTAAATCAGAGACACGAAACCACAGTAAACTGCAAGCACATTAGGGACTTAACCCTACAATCATGCTAAGAAATACAAAGAGTTCGATTGATATCCTCATTATAAAAGATAAAAATGCTATAGAAAAAAATCGATCCAATAAATCCTTAAAGGAAGGTCTATCACTAAAGCCTACACCAATAACCTTACTTCACACAATAACCTTACTTAAATACAAAAATATTCCGTACTAGAAAAATCAAAATTAAATAAATGGCTCCCAAACTTGAAAAAGAATCAAAATTCATACATTCAAAATCAAGATTAAATATACCACTTCAGAATAATTATATCATACACAAAAATGAACTGTAAGCACACGTAAGATCTAACCCTACAATCACTCCGCAAAAATACTGGGAATTTGAATAAATATTTTTATTATTATAAAAGATAAAAAATGCTACAGAAAGATCGATGTAATAAATCCTTAAAATAAGATCTAATGCCCGCAAAAATATCTAAATAAATACAAAATATATAAATAATTAAAAGAAATAAATAAGATTCCAAACGATAATTTATTTTAAAAAAAAAGGAAAGAGGGAAGAATTAAAAGAAAAAACCGACCCTCTAAACTTAAAATTAAGATTAAACATACAACTTTATAAAAAAACTGATAAAACGCTAATTCGCATTTACTTCCCAAAAAATACAAATTTAGATTTCTTGAAATAACTTCGCCCAAATACAATTATACTCTAAACTTGAATAAAAGGAAAAGGAAGAAAAGAAGAGGAAGGGAGAGGAAAAAGGAAGAAAAGAAAAAAGAAAGAGAGGAAAAGGAAAGAAAAAAGAAAAGAAAAAAGGTAAAAAGGGAGAAAGTGGAAAAGAAGGAGAAGAGAAAGAAAAAGAAGGAAGAAAGAGGAGAAGAGGGGTATATATATATATATATATATATATATATATATATATATATATATACCCGAACAAATCTAAATTGGGATGAAAAAACACCCCTCCCCTATCACGTCGATGAAAAACTACACACAGGATCAAAGTAAATGCATGAATTAGGTCCACTAACAGCAGACATCAACCAATTAAATAGCCAACCATAAAAATGACCACTCAACAACGACCGCTTAGAAATCCTAACCAAAAGATATACCCAACTGATAAAAAGATAAAACATACATTCCAACAGATAATACCATTAATCAACAATTTCACACTTACACACCAAATTCTTCAAAAGTCAAACGATCAAAACGAGACATTCACTTAATTACCAATAACCCCAACCAACCCCCACGACAATAACGAACCAAATATAAACAGAATGATTCTAAACCTTTATTTCCCCCGAGGAAGTGTTTAAATCCAAACACTGAAACAAACATGATTGTAGGGAACAGGACATATATAGAAGAAATTATGTACATGTTCTAAAACATAATTTATAATATATATATATATATTGTCGATTTTCTGCACTATTGTAAGAACTGCAACCTTGAAACTTCTGAATATCATTTATTATGTCTTTGTCTGTGAGTGTATCAAATTTGATTAAAATCGGACCACTCCTTCTATAACCCGATTTTTTCGATTATCGATTTTCGATATTTATCTGGGGTACGTCGACACAAAACCTAAGTAAAAACACTCGCAGACGCTTATAGTACAACCGTGTAAATTTTCAAGAAAATCGGTTCAGCCGTTTCGGAGTCTATAGGTAACGGATACACATACAGACAGAAACAAAGTTCCATATATATATATATATATATATATATATATATATATATATATATATATATATATATAATTGTGTTCATATCGTCCTGATAACAATAAAAGAACATGTAAATATGTAAATATATATATCCAAGCAGCGCTCGACAGTTGTGACAGACGTTGATTTACCGTAGTACAGTTGTGACAAATCTTTAGTAACCGAGAAGTACTTAATGTATGCAGCTACTAAACCGTTCGGGCACATTGAACAAGTACGATTCGGTATGAGACGGTAATCTTGAAATGGATACATACACAAAAAAAATGTACAACTACTATTATAATATCTGTCATTTAGTATGGCTTCGCTACATACCCCAGTGTAAAAAAAAATAAATGTAAGTTCATGCAATCCAAAAGTGACTTCACCCCAAAAATTGTGAGTTCAATACCTGAACACAGCAGAGGTGGACAAATTGGAGAGTTCAGTTTATGGGAGATAACTGCTATTGAAACAGCTGGAAAAGACATGGTTCGTGGAGCAAGTACAATCTACCACCTTGGACTTTATTGGTTTCGATTTAAAATTCCAAATTATATGAGCTGCAGATAACGGAAGCGTACAACGTACAACCAAAAGGTCGTGATTATTAGAATAAAGACGAGGGCAGTAGTCCGAACAATGTAAATAGTTTATATATATTTACATAGTTATTACCCACGCCCGTTATAACGAGTGGTCAATACTCCCTTTTCAGTAGCTGTAAATTCATTTGTATAAATAGCCTCTCGATCGTTACTAGGTGTTCCCTGTTTCTATTGTCATGCCTCGTTACATTAATGTTTATCCAATCTGTTGGGCTGTATTTACATTTACATGGCGTGTTATTATCCATTCCAAGATTATCGTCTCATACCGAATCGTACTTGTTCAATGTGCCTGAATGGTTTAGTAGCTGCATACATTAAGTACTTCTCGGTTACTAAAGATTTGTCACAACTGTACTACGGTAAATCAACGTCTGTCACAACTGTCGAGCGCTGCTTGGATATATATATTTACTTGTATGCTTAGGTCTTGAAGGCTATCACAATGCGTTTAGTAAAATAAAGGAAGGTAAAGAAGGTGTTGGGTATTACCTATTTAGTATTCATTAATATTTCGAGATCAAAATCTCATCTTGAGAATGGAGAGACTAATATACACAATGATTCAAGCAAATTACAAAACTTTCCTGTATATTTAATTGTTCTTTTATTATTATCAAGACGATATGAACACAATTAGATAGATAGATAGATAGATAGATAGATAGATAGATAGATAGATAGATATATAGTTTAGATAGATAGATAGATAGATAGATAGATAGATAGATAGATAGATAGATAGATATAAAATAGTTTAGATAGATAGATAGATAGCTAGCTAGATAGATAGATAGATAGATATAAAATAGTTTAGATAGATAGATAGATAGATAGATAGATAGATAGATAGATAGATAGATAGAAAGCAGTTTAGATAGATAGATAGATAGATAGATAGATAGATAGATAGATAGATAGAAAATAGTATAGATAGATAGATAGATAGATAGATAGATAGATAGATAGATAAAATAAAATAGTTTAGATAGATAGATAGATAGATAGATAGATAGATAGAAATAGAAAGAAAGCAGTTTAGATAGATAGATAGATAGATAGATAGATAGATAGATAGATAGATATAAAATAGTTTAGATAGATAGATAGATAGATAGATAGATATAAAATAGTTTAGATAGATAGATAGATAGATAGATAGATAGATATAAAATAAAAGTTTAGATAGATAGATAGATAGATAGATAGATAGATAGATAGATAGATAGATAGATAGATAGATAGATAGTAGGCTACATTGATATATAGATATTTACAAACTAGGATTGTTTGTTTGATAGATGGATAGATATAAACAAACTAGGTTAGATAGATATTTAGATATGAATAGAGTAGGGAAAATGGATGGATAGATGGATAGATATGAATAGACTAGAATAGAGGAATAGATAGAGAAAGGTAGATATAAATAGACTAAAATGGATAGATACTGTTACGAATACCTACCCAATTTTAATAAATAATTTTTATGGTGCCCTCCTACGAGGAATGGACTCTTCCTTTTGCTATATATGATTACCTGTGTGAAATTAGTGAACGGAAACAGTCAACGAAAGCAGTTAACAACGACAGCTACTAGTCAGTCATTAAGCAGTGTAATAATACCTTCGGATTTATTTATTTCTATATTACTTACTATTAACACATTCTTTGAATATCTTGCTTTTTTATATACTAATATACTGTTTTAAACCTACCTCCTGTGTTCCGTGTCTTACATTCCGACCAAACCGGTCACTACAAATTTGCTGCGAAGTTTCGCCACAACTTCACAACAAATTGGTGACGAAGATCCACAACAATAATAAATCCAGATTTTAGAAGGACTCTAAATAAAGAATCAATGCCTTCAAAGATGTTGAAATTAACACAAATAAGCTAAAGTAAAGTTTAAGTTCAAGTTGCATGTATATAAAAAGAATGTGTCTAATAAATTGTGTATATTTCCCCTCTTGGATCACGTGAAAGTATGGTGATCTGACCAGATGTTTTCCAGTCGACCTAGAGCTCTCTAAAGTACTAAAGTCAATGCCCACCCTTTACCCACACGGGTTAAAAACCCATATTAGGGAATAAGAAAATCATATGCCAAAACTTTGGCAAGAAAAATTTGGATGTGTGAAATTAGTCCCGTTCCATCTTTTAAGCTAAACGGACGGACTGCGATAGTTTGCTATGATATGTTATAAATAATTACTGTCATTCATTTATCTTTGTTTTGTTTCTTTTGTTTTTTGGTTTGTTTGTTTTGTTTTTGTGTTTGTTTTGAGATCTATATAACCCGTTTCCGGGCTCATCCTATCATTTGAATTCAGACTTCTATATATTCTAAGATATATATATATATATATATATATATATATATATATATATATATATATATATATATGTACCGTTCATAGATACATTTTATGTCAGCGTTGAATCCAACGGATAAATTCATACGTCGCTAAAATCAGTAATTAAAAAATATATGTACGTGTGTATATGTATGTGTGTATATGTACGTGTGTATATGTACGTGTGTATATGTATGTATATTGGAAGAGTGACTGGAGTAGAAATTAATCAGGTCGTATCCTGGACCATTTGCTATTGTTAATTAGTTTTTGAAATTTAGTGTGTAATTTTTGAACGTGCTTCTTGTTGCTGTAAAAGACCATGTCTTTTATACAATTTTTGTCATATCTAGAGAAAGAATTTACTACTAAATATACTCAATTTAGTCGTCTATATATCTACTTTAGATATATAGACGACTCCCTTCTAATCTATCCAGAAACTACTAACATAGCAGATTTTGTCGACAAGCTCAATAACATTGAACCTACTATAAATTTTACCTTCGAAACTGAATCTAGTCATACTCTTCCTTTCCTAGATATCATATTACACAAAAATAACAACAAACTTGATTTTGACGTCTACAGAAAAGCTACCAACAAAAATGCATGTATATGTATATGCATGCGTATATATGTGTGTGTGTGTGTGCGCGCGCGCGCGCGCGCGTGTGTGTGTGTGTGTGTGTGTGCTCCTTTTCCCCTTTTCTATCTTTGAATAACTTTGTAAGATTTAAACAAGACCCTCAGTTAAATATAAAATTCAAAATTCGTAATTTCTACCATTAATTTGTAATTTTAAAAAATATTAATTTATAGTTTTTAAATGAAATTAAGCCAATGGGTAATACTGGTTTCTATTTTAATCAAACATTGAAATCAATTCACTAAGGTATGTTGTGTCTTTTTTTAAATTACTATTTACTTGTATTTTGATTAGTCATCGAAGACTATGTAACAATGTCTTCTCTATTGAGGGGTCTTGGTGAGCTTTGAACTTTTAAAAATCTTTCTCTCGCAATCAACATACTCAGTTAACAAGACAAAAGAAGTGTTGAAACAAAATAGCTACTTTGTTGTGATGTTTTAACATACTTATGTTATAGATTTTGAAAAAATAATATATAGATAGATATATATATAGATATACAATATATATATGTATGTATACACGCTATATATACATATAGATTTGTACTTCCCTCCTGTGCTTCTTTATTCTTGCTTTCGTGACGGCTTCAACCTCCAGGAATTCCAATGCAAGGTCAATACTCATCTCTTAACCACTTGACTCTAGTTCTTTCCTCACCACCCCGTATATCCTTTCGTTTCTCTCCACCTGTGCAACTGTCATCTCCCTTCTCTTGCTCCTTTTTAAATGGTTTATCCTTCTCTTCACTCTCTTCTATCTAGTGCTTTTACTCTTATGTAGCACCCTGCACATCAGTGGCGTTAGCGCCTTGCTCGGGGTGATATGATTAAAAAAAAGATATACACTATATATATATATATATATATATATATATATATATATATATATCACACACACACAGACATACACACACACACAGACATACACACACACACACTATATATATATATATATATATATATATATATATATATATATATATATATATATATATATATATATATATGGGTATACACTATATATAAACGAGAAATCTGAGTTCGAATTCCAGTTGAATTCCTTGCATTCACTTACGCAAAAATACCCTTGGTAAAGGTATTAATCTGTCTCTTCCCTCCAGTTATGGGTTAAATAATAGAACAGATTGGGTTCTATAGCCTTGGCTGGTAACCAGTTTATCGCAGAAAACAATGCCAACCTATTGCGGGATAATCTTCTGCCCAGTTAGTCATGTCTCTTTAGAGGCATGATCGCCCAAAGCGTGTATCACGTATGCCACTTAATTAACTGACTAACTGAACAGAAGTTACACTCTTTTACCTAATTTCTTTAGATTATAAACCAGGTGTAATAAAAAAAAACACACTATAAAAAAGAAAAAAACACTTTAATTGCTTCATTTACAGATTTTTTTTTTATCCATACAGTAACTAAAATGAAATTAAACCGAAATACAAAATAAACAGATTTTAAAAAGGATAGTGGATTTGATTAATAATAGATATGTGATCTGTTGTTTTTTTTTTATGTTTTGAAAAAGTTGCTGGTCCATCGAACAATTTCTGGATCTCCTCTGATGTAATTTCACGTGATACATTGACTGTTTCCTATAAGTCATTTTTGCTTTTAAATTGGCACCTATTCTCATTAACACATCGCTTCATAATGCTCCACAATAACGTTTCAGTACTTTTTTCTTTGTTTTCAACGAGATCTTCCTGTCTCTCAATACTCTGCTTAGCTTTTGAAATGCCTCCTTGGCCATTCCAATGCGTCTTCGGATCTCAGTGTCGAACTTGCCATCCTCTGCCAGAACACTTCCGAGGTATTTCTATCTATGTACCTGTTTGATTTTAGTATACCCGACCTGTAGTTGTCATTTTGGAGACCTCTATTTGCTGATGACCATGCATTTGGTTTATGTTTAGACCTTTCTCCTCACTTTCCCTTGCTATCTTCAGTAGGAGGTCCTGTATTTTCTTTTCTGTTTTTGCTCTTAGCACTGTATCGTCTTATATTGTTCAGATTAAGGCCGTCAATGACGAATCCTGACAGGACTTCTGGCTCTCTCGGGATTTTTTTTATGTACATGTTGAATAGTTCCGGTGAGAAGACACATGCTTGAATTACAGCTCTTTTTTTTTAATTTTTTATATCTGATGAATTCATTTCCTCTCTGTATGCAAGCGGTTTGGTTTGCTGCCAGTATAGGCTCTTCATAATTCTAATGTCTTTTTCGAATATGTCGATGTTGCTGAGCATCTCTAACAAGAATTTGTGAGATACTTCGTCGAAAGTCTTTCCGTAGTCAGTAAAAAGGGCATACGTCCTTCTGCATTTGTATTGGTCTTTCTGATATCATTTTGAGCATGAATATAGCATTTCTTGTTCCGGGGTCTTTGACGAACCCGCACTGTTCTTGTCTTATCTCTGAGCCGATTCTGCTGTGCAGTCCGTTCATCAGAATACGGATGATGAGTTTTGTTACATGGCTCATTAAGTTGATTGTTCGGTGGAGTTCACATTTCTTTGCGCCTGGCTTCTTAGATAGTGCTATAAAAAGTTAATCTGCTTAGTTCTTCCGGTATATCGCCGCTGTTGTAGATTTAATTTATTATTTTTTTAATCCTGTCTACGCTGAATTCGTTTGAGTCTGTCTACATCTCTATTACAATACTGTCTGGTTCTACTGCTTTGTTGCTGCTCAATTTGGTCAGTGCAGGCTCCACTTTGCTTTTAATATTTCTCGTCCTTCGGTATTTCTGCGTATTTCCGGCTGCTCTACCTTATCGGGGAAGAGATATCTGATATATTTGTCTCATCTCTGAAGTATTTTTCTTTCTCTAATATGAGCGTTCCATTTTTGGATAATATACACCCTGTAAAGGATGGAAACGAAAAGGAAATTAATACTGAGCTTTAGGAAAAGACAGCTAAAGTTCCTGAGGCATGCAATAAGGAAGGATGGCTTGGAGAACCTGATACTAACAGGCCAGATAGAGGGAAAAAGCGACAGGGGAAAGCGGCGGATAACATATTTGAAGGACCTGATGAGGTGGATGACGGAACGAGGGCTGCATGGTGTAACAGAAGAAAACGTGCTAAGAGCCACCAGGGATAGGAAGATGAGGAATTCCATGATCGCCTACGTCCTGAAAGAACAGAGCACATAAAAGATGTGCTCTTTTTTGTCCTGTTATCTTATTCTTTTTATGCATATCTCCTTTATTTGTCGTAATCAGTCTCTTTATTTCTGCGTATTTGTCGTTGAGCCAGTTTTTTGTTAGCTTGTCTGCATTTGCTTATTTCCTTGTGTAGTTTCCTCTATTCCGATCCATATCTTGGCATTGTTTTCTGTTTCTTTTGCATCCTGTCCAGAATTTCATCGGTCCGTTTTCTTTTGGGAATATGTTGTTTGCTAATGCCACTTGAGCTTCTCTTAGTACGTCCCTTTTTATTAGTTTCCGTTTCCAGGTTATCCTGTCTATATATATATTTTTTCCTCCAAATCGTGTCGTTCACGAATTTGATGCATTACAATATAGCTGTTGTGTGAGACTTCTTCAACCTCCGGAGTTTCATCCTTTGTTTGCATATAACTGAGAGGTGGTCACTTTCGCAGTCGGCGCTCAGATCAGTTTTTCAGTGGAAAACTGCGTTCCTGAATCTTTTGTTGACAGTTATATAGTCGATTTGATTTAGCGTTTCTCCTCCTGGGCTTCTCCATGTCGACAATCGTCTTTGGTATTCTTGAAACCAGCTGTTGGTTATTACCTGGTCATTTTTCTGTACACTATTGGACCCACTTCTCTTCGCGCTCATTGCAAGTCTCCGTTGTTCAGCCACCTCGTTTTGCATATACCTAAAATGCTGATGCCTAATCTGATCATCTCCTGTTTTACATTTGCCAGCTGTCCACAGTTGTTCAAGACTCTGAAGTTCCGTGTACCAAGAGTCTTTTTTTTGTGTGTGCGAATAGTCGTAGAATAACGATCCGGTGACACCTGTCACTCATGACGTTTTATTCCGGGCAAAGGATCAGTTCTGAAAAATAAGGCCCCCTTCACGCCGTTTGTGCTAACAGTCGATGGATAACTGTTGCGAGGAGTCCGTTCTTATAAGTATGACCCCGTTTACGCCGTTATGTTTCATAATTTGTTTGTACATATCCACGATTAGTCTTGAGATTAATAGTGCCTTCTCGTTGCCTTCTCCAAGGTGTTTTATCGAGACATCGCCTCTAGTTAACTGGCTGTTGACTCCTCAAGAATTCTTCCGCCCTTTTTGTTGTTCTTATCTTTTCGTCTTACCGGGTTACTAACATCCTGCCTCATTCAAAAATATTTAGTAGGGAGCCGGTTAAGTTGCCGGCAGTCTGACAAAGAATTTATTCTAAATAGCATATACTTATTGATATATAGTTTTTTTTAATTATATACGTACGGAGAGTGAAGGGTGAGTAAAGTTGGTACCATATTGTTGCGAATGACAGTTTTAACGATCTGAATTAGTAGGAAAGGGGCAATGAGAGAATGTAAATATTAAGATATGGCTTAGTATAAGTCCAAATAACCTCTCTTTTAGTGTGTGAAAGGATAGAGGTAATTTGCAGAGAGAACGGAAATTCTTTTCGCTCAGGAGGCCGCTAACGGCTCCAATATAAATTACGCAAAAGCAGGAATTCATTAGGTAAAATAAGTATACATGTTATATAAGAGAAAATAAAATTAAAAGAATAAACTTAAATTTCTTTGAGGAAACAACTAAGATAGAATAACATATCAAATAAACAGTCTATCCTTACACAGGAATTCCAGTTCAATTCCTGGCATTCACAAATACCCTTTAGAAATGTATTAATCTGTCTCTTCCCTCCAGTTATTGGTTAAATAATAGGACAGATTGGGTTCTGTAGCCTTGACTGACAACCAGTCTACCGCAGAAAGCAAAGGCAACCTACTGACTAATCCTTACACAGACTCGACAGGCAAGCTTAGAAGCTGAAATCGTCCGAGTGAAATAAAATTATTTTTAAAAATCGTAAAATTTCGTACTTTTTTTTTCGTTCGGTGGTTATAATCGGTAATTTTTTTTGTGCCATTTCGAAGGAATTTTGGCTAATGTATAAACAAGCCGATTTGCGATCACGAAAGGGGAGTTTAGAACCGAAGAGAAATATGTTTTTTCAAACAAGACGTTCCTAGCGATTTTTTTAAGAACATATGTGGATAAACATTCATTAGCCAATATGCATAAGAGAAAAAAATAAAAAAATAACTTTAGATGTCTTCGAGGAAACTAAATAAAAGGCAGAATATCTTATCAATAAGTAAAAAACATGGCGATTCTAGTACAAATTCGTGGCTAAATACTTATATTCCCTACCAAAATGAGGTTTCATTATTTCAATGAAACGTATTTTCGAAGTAAACTTCGTTATTGACACATTTTTATGGTTCCATCCGGAAAACGACGTTCGGCATCACTCTCTCACACTTTCTTTCTCTCTCACACACTTTCTCTCTCACACACTTTCTCTTTCTCACTCCTTTTATCGCTCTTACCCTCACACTCTATCACTTTCTCTTTCACACACACTCACTCTCTCTCCCATTCGCCCACTTTCTATCGCTCACTCTCTCACTCACTCTCTCCTTCACTCTCATATATACAAATTTTATTTTATTTTTGAACGACAGTTTCTTGTCAAGCATATGTTCAGCTTTCCAATTTAAGTCATTGTATTGGGGTCTGTTTTTTAGCAAGCAAACCATGTTCCTTGCATTGAATATCAACAAGCGCATTTTTTCTTGTTAGCAATAAAAGCGTTGCTGTTATTTTGAAATTACGTATGTGCTTGTCTTTAGAGTCAGCAAAATTTTCTGTCCCCACCCCACGCTACTCTTTCTTTTTGTCTTCTTCTTCTTCTCCCAACGTTTTCTTTTATCTTTCATTTTTTTTTTTTTTAGCAATTCTTCCTTTTCTGTGAAATAGTTTCCTATCGTTCTATATCTTCCAATAACAATTCGCATCTTTTCATTTACACCCAGTATCTCCTCTTTTCAAACAAAACCTCCTTGTTAATTTCTTTAGCTTACAAATGCAAAACTATAATTTCCTTTTGAAATCAACCTACTCGAGCATTCGAAACAAACAGTGTATCTCTTTCACTGGATGGCTTTTCAATTTCTTTTTTCTTCTTTCTGAAAAAAGAAAAACTTCTTTCACTTTTCAAATTACATTACCTTTCAAAACATCAGTACACGTTCTATTTTAAACCAATGTGACGTAATCCTTTCTACTAGCATCAATATGAGTTATTCTTCCGAAACGCAATCTAGGTGCTTTTTGTGCTTTTTTTAAAAATTAGTATCAACCCCATGCAAAGCAGTAAAGCCACTAACACAAGGGGTTTCAAGGTGCAGAAGAATTAGGAACAAAAACATTAATAATGAGTGGGAAGAGAAAAGAATAATCAGGAAGACAATAGAGGTAGTGATTGACATTGCATTTAAATTTTTGGGTGATTAAATTTAACTAGAAAGCCAGAAGGAAGTTACACAAGCAGGAAGTGTGAGAAAAGCTGTTAGCATTATACTTACAGATAAATCTAACCAGCTCAACTGTAAATTAATGAGATTTCTCTGCTTAAATGAAAAAGAAAGAAGTTAAGGTACTAAACAGAAGGGTTCATCAGAACAATTAACAATTAATATTTATAGAAAAGACACAGAGAGACAACTTTATGCCAGTGAAGCCGAGCCGCCAGATCAGGACCAATAATATTGCTGATTTTCTTTGGATTTTGTTAAGGAGCTCAAGGTAACTAAGAGGGGAGCCGGACCATATGTAACAGTAATATTTTAAGAATGAACAAATAGTAGACTTATAGATGTATAGGATTTGGGACAAAAATATTGCATCGCACGATAGAGTGAAGCGACTCTTTTAGCTGCGAATCTAGAAATGGATTCAATATAGTCCTTCTACTTCGTGCCAGCTGAAAAGGTAAAGTAAAACGTTGGGTGCTTTAATAAAAAAAATGAAATGTGCTCCACAAACGGTCCTATTGCTACACGATCGATTCAAATGCTGACTGTTTCAATGTTTTTCCAGATATTTTCACGTCATTTTTAACCGTTCCGGAAAATTATTTCGAAGAATTTATACACTTACTTTTTAACTTTTTTCCCGATATTTTCACGTCATTTTTAACCGTTCGGGAAAATTATCCCCAAAAATACACACACTTTTTGTGAATTTTTTACCCGATATTCTGATATTTTGACGTCATTTTTAACCGCTCGGGAAAATTATCCCTAAAAATACACACACTTTTTTAAAAAATTTTACCCGATATTCCGATATTTTGACGTCATTTTTAACCGTTCGGACAAATTATTTCCAAGAATTTATACACTCACTTTTTCAAATTTTCCTGATATTTTCATGTCATTTTTTACCGTTCGAACAAATTACCCCAAAGAATTCATACATTTGCTCGACTGCAGCCACTTCCCCACCGTCGAAATGTGGCCTCCCTTTGTCTGTTCTATAAATACTTTCATGGCTTCTGCACGGACGAACTTAAGTCACTGGTGCCTCCTCAACAGGTGTTCACTCGAGCAACCAGACTGGCAACTGGGTCCCACCCATTCACAGTCAATTTAGCCAAATGCAGACGACAATTCTACTCCTGCAGCTTCTTCTCTCGCACTTCCCGCCTGTGGAACTCGCTCCCATATTCTTGCTTTCCTGACGGCTACAACCTCCAGAAATTTAAATGCAAAGTCAATACTCATCTACTAACCACTGGACTCTAGCTCTCTCCCCACCATCGTATATCCTTCTCTTTCTCTCCACCTATGTATCTGTCATCGCACCTGCATTCTCAGCTTTCTATTGCTCCTTTCTAACTAGTTTGTACTCCTCACTCTTTTCTAATTAATCTTTTTACAATTATGTAGCCCCCGCTCATCAGTGGCATTTCGGCCTTGCTCGGGGTGAAATGATTAAAAAAAAAATTTTTTTCCCGATATTTTAGATAGCTAACTAGCTAGCTAGATAGATAGATGAAGAAAGATAAATTTTATATATATATATATATATATATATATATATATATATGAAAAACTACTAAAAAGTTGTAAGTTTAAAAATGTATTTTTGTGACAGTATTTATTTATTTCTATTATCATATATATATATTTGATATTTCAGACCGGCCTCGGCCTTTCATCAGAAACAAATGATTTTAAAATTTTAAAATCATTTGTTTCTGATGAAAGGCCGAGGCCGGTCTGAAATAACCAATAATATAAATATATAATAATAGAAAAAATAAATACTCTCAAAAAATACATTTTTAAACTTACAACTTTTTAGTAGTTTTTCTTATACATATTACGACAGTATACGTAGATCATCATTATGATATATATATATATATATATAATGATAACAACTCCGTAAATACGGAGAGGACAATTCGAAAAATTTATGTAATTAATATTAAATAATAAATAGATAAAAATAAAAATATCATTGGATATTTATGAAAGTAATAAACTATATAGAAAAGAAAACTCAACACATAATTATACGGTTATAAATCCAAAATTTATTTCGTTAGTTGTTTCCGACACAAACTGTCTCGTCAGACTTGAAAATCAAACAGTTTAATTTTATTCACAACATTAAGGAAATATATCGTTTAGTACCGAGAATAAATATTGAGGTTAAGTAAGGGTAGAGAAGTATGGAGCATAGCATTGGAGCAGCGATCTTACCGGAAATGTCACAAAAATTAAAGAACACATACTCTAACCCACACATATACAACAAATCTTAAAATGTGAAAAGAACATAACACACAAGAACAACACGAGTAAGCCATCATCAACGCCGAGGTGGTACAACATCCTACAGCCCATAGATTCTTCTCTGACAAACAGTATGGCTTCCGCTTCACCAGGTCTAAAACTGATATGCTCAGGGCTATCACTGAGTATATACACCAGGCCCTCGACAAAAACGGCGAAGCCAGAACTGTGGCCCTTGACATCTCCAAAGCGTTTGACAGAGTCTGGCATGCTGGCCTTCTATGCAAGCTGCAGGGCTATGGTATAACTGAACAATTGTTTGACCTAATCCAGTCCTTCCTTTCAAACCGTACAATAAGGGTAGTATTGAACGAACAAGCCTCCCAATTCTATCACATGAATGCGGGTGTCCCTCAAGGCTCTATTCTAGGTTCTACGCTTTTTCTTATCTATATTAACGATCTCCCTGGTGTAATCAGATCCCAAGTGGGAATATATGCTGACGACACTACGGTTTACTCTCGTCTCGATCAAAAATCTGCCGAGCTTGAAAAGGACCTCCAATCCGTGGTGGACCGGGGTAAAAAATGGCTCGTAAATCTGAATGCTTCCAAAACGAATCTGCTATCTAATAACCACCACAGACAATCGTTCCTCCCGCCCATTAACATGGATCAGGCTTCTCTCCCTGAAAGCGAAACACTGCGTCTCCTCGAGTTAACTCTCACACCAAACCTTAAGTGGAATAACTATATAGAATCCATCGCTAAATCCGCTGCTAAGAAAGTCGGTTCTCTGTGTAGGGCCATGAAGTTTTTCCCGTCCCAAACAATCCTGCATATATACAAGTCTACCATCCGCCCGTGCATTGAATATTGCTGCCATATCTGGTTCGGTGCTCCTGATATCCCCTTAGGTGTCCTCGACCGAATCCAAAGGAGAATCTGAAATGTGATCGATCCCGACTTGACCAACGCAGTATGGATTCCCTGTGTCTCTTCTACAAATACTTTCACGGCTTCTGCTCCAATGAACTTAACTCACTGGTACCCCCTATATACGAATTTCCTCGAGCCACAAGTTTAGCAACTAGGTCCCACCCTTTTAGTATGAAACCAATAAATTGTAAACGCAAATTCTACTTCATCAGCTTCTTTTCTCGCACTTTCCATCTGTGGAATTCTCTTCCGCATACTTGCCTTCCTGACAGTTACAATCTCCAAGAATTTAAATGTAAATGTTATCTCCTGTCTCACTAACTTACATCCTCTCTCTCATTCTTTTCTACATCCACCCCACTCTCATCAGTACTCTCTTCCCTCTCCTACTCTCTTCCTGACACCCCACTGCAATCTCTCATTCCTTCTCATAACATTCCTCCTATGTAAACCTCTGCACAACAGTGGCAGTAAAATGCCTTGCTTGGGGCGACACGATTATAAAAAAAATTGAAATAAAACAAGTAAAAAAAAAAAAAATTAATACTTAGTAAGCATGCTGACAGACGATGGAAAGTGCGATGCTGAGATCCAAAGACGCATTGCATTTCAAAAGCTAACCAGAGTACTGAGGGTCAGGAAAATCTCATTGGAAACAAAGAAGAGCGTACTGGATTGCTGTGTGATGTCTGTTCATCTGTATGGCAGTGAATGCTGGACGATCTTCTCAAAGATGAAGGAGAGGCTTGAGGCAGCAGAGATGTGGTTTTACAGAAGGATGGACTGAGCACGTTGAAAGGATGAAAACAAGGAGAAAACTTATACTTAACATTAGGAAGAGACAGATGAGGTTTCTGGGACATGTAATGAGGAAAAAGGCCTGGTGAATTTAATACTTACTGGATGGATAAAGGAAAAGAGAGACAGGGGAAAGTAGCGCGAGACCGACTTGATAGGCCTGAGCAGATGAATGGCAGAGCGGGGTTTTTGAGAGATACCAAGAGGGGAGAATGTGTTGAACGACAAGAGACAGAACCAAGTGGAAGTCCAGCCTGAAGGGAGACGGCACATAAAGAAGAAGAATCACGATTCCCAGTGTTACAGTTATGTGACGAATGATTAAATTGGGCGTGGGCTATTTCCATTTTTTCTCTCCTTGACTAGAATGGTGTCGTCTACAGGAAATCTTTATGTTTTGTGCCTATCGGTGGGAACTATGTGACAAGCCGTGTATTTTGGTTCGTGGCTCGAGCGATTTTTCGATTCTTAGCGACATTTTTTGGACGACCTTCAGTGAAATTCTAGAAGGAAGAAAAACCTCTGCTGATAAAGCCATTAAGAATTTGTTAATGTTGATAAAATCAGTTAAGTGCCATTCGTGAAACATGCTTTAGGCGATCATGTCTCTTTCGAGACATGACTGACTGGACAGAAGATTATCCCGTAATAGGTTGACATTGCTTTCTGCGGTAGACTGGTTGCCATCCAAGGATATAGAACCCAATCCGTTCTGTTATTTAACCCATAACTGGAGGGAAGAGACGGATTAATACCTTTTCCAAGGGTATTTGCGCATAAGTGAATGCAATGAATTCAACTGGAATTCGAACTTGGCTTCCCGATTTCTCGTTCCGAGCCGATATCCACTGCACCACAACGCACATCTGTAAGAAAATACAAAAGTTAAAAAACATCACATTCATGCGGTTTGTCTTCAGTAATTTTTTCTTCTGCTTTTCTTTATCTTCTTTCTTTCTTTCTTTTTCTCTCTCTCTCTCTCTCTCTCTCTCTCTCTTTCTCTCACTCTTTGTATTTCATCTTGTTTTCCTTTCTCAATCTTTACCTTTGCTATCTTTATCCCCTCTCTCTCTCTCTCTCTCTCTCTCTCTCTCTCTCTCTCTCTCTCGCTTTCTTTCGGTTTCATCTTTCATCAATACTTGTCTTTGTTACTTTTTTTCCTTTTCGTTTTCATGTCACATTCCGTTTTTTTAATTTACTACATATATCTCGCACTATTATACCCCCTCTCTCCTCTCTCTTCTTTAACTTTCTGTCTTTTTAACCTTATTATCTTTTTTTAACTCTCTTTCTCACTCCTCTTTACTCTTGCCATCTCTACTCTCTCGCTCGCTCTCTCTTTCGCTCTCTCTTTCGCTCTCTCTTTCGTTTTTATTTTCAGCTTTTTATTTCTTTTTACTTTTTGTTCTTTTTGTCTTTATTTCACTCCCGTTTCTTTTATTTACTCTCTCTGTCTCACACTGTTATACCCGTCTCTATGCCCCGCCTCTTTATCTCTTTATCTCTCTCTATCTATCTATCTATCTCTCTCTCTCTCTCTCTCTCTCTCTTTCTCTTTCTGCATATTTGTCAGACCATACTTTTTATTCTCTTTCGCTTTAACAACATTCCTTTGACACCATTTAACAAGTTTTATCTCTCTAGATAAAAACAAACAATTCTTTATATTATATATGTTCCATTCCACCCACATTCCGCCCCAATGAACTAAAAAAGTTTCCTCCCTTTCGACCGTTGTTACTGTGATATTAAAAAAAAAGGGAAAGCAAGAGAGAAAAAAAAAACGACACAATAATGGCTATATACTTTGCCCGAAAATTGAACTTCCGATTCTGTGAATGACGTCATAAATTTGGATCTAGGAACTCATGTCCGTCTCCACCGTTCACCTTAAAAATATAGAAAGGAACATCTCTACCCCAGCCAGCCGCCACCAATGTCTATGCATTGAGTTACAGAATATTTTAACCTCGACCGCTTCCATTTAACTCCCCAACTAACAAAAAGATTGACTGAATTACTTGTTCGCTTCGCAAATGTCGACCTAACCCGCACAAAATGTCACCGTAACCAATTGATTGTCATCAGAAATTATCAGCAGGCTGTCTGTCGAAGAGAGATTACAAGGGGTGGGAATGATAAGTTCGCGTCCTGGACCAAAAATATACCTGATTATGTGCTCAGATTTTGGTGGGTACGTCGAGAACATTTTATCCACATTGATATATATATATATATATATATATATATATATATATATATATATATATCTTCATTAACATTCTATGTTTATTAATTTCTATCTATCTATCTATCTATCTATCTATCTATCTATCTATCTATCTATCTCTTCCTGCTCATTCTATTTCTATATATTCATATCTATCTCAATATATTAATATCTATCTGATCGCATTCATAGCTATCTCCCTATATATATATATATATATATATATATATTACAAATTATACTTTAGAACACATTTTATTTCGACACTGAAAGAACAATGATAATATTAAAAGTTATTTTTGAAAAGAGAATTTTAAAAAACTTACTTCTTTTTTTTTAAATCTTTTCGTTCGAGTTAAGAGAATATTTAAAAAGAAAGAGGAAAACAAGAAAGAGGGTGGAAAAGGTGAGAAAGCAAAGAGAGAAATCAATAAAAAAAGAAAAAAGTGGAAAGAGAAAGACACAGAGGAAATAAAAAGCAAAGAGGAAAACAAGAGAGAAAGAACTGAAAGGAAAGAGCCAATGAAAACGACACAGAGAGAGAAAGAGACCCCAAATTTAGGCAGGAATAAAATATAGACAGATACTGATATCGGACACGCGGGGTCTGGGCTTCACAAAGAGGAAAAAGTGAGAAAATGCACAGAGGGAAGAAAGTGTGGAGGAAACAACAGAACCGCAAAAAAATAAATATTTCAAAACTTTGGCCGGAGGTGAATTGCAGATAGATACAGACGTTCGTTACATTGTATAAAACTAAATTCTTTTGCTTAAAAAAAATAATGAAATCACATACACAAACATAAGGATTATTCAAAAAGCGCAGATCTGAGGACATTTAAAAATAAAACACGAAAATATAAATTCATTAGTGCTAATATGATAAATTGGAGAAGTAAATTTTTTTTATAAAAACAAAAATAAGAATTAAACTTAAAAATTAAAATTTAGAAATTAAATTAAAATTAAAATTTTTAAATTTTAAATTTAAAATAAAATAAAATGAAATAAGATAAAAATTAAAATTAAATTAAAATTAAACATTAAAAAATAATAATAATAATAAATTAAAGGAAAAATTAAAATTAATGTTAAATTTAAAAATCAAAATTAGATTTAAAGCAGTGAATAGATCAGAATTTGTAATAGAAAACAGAGATAAAATAACATAAGAAAGATCATATATAAAAGTAAATTATCAAGATAGTAAGATTAATACTGTACAAAGTTTATAATTACTAGAGTTTCAAACCTTAGATTTTATTTTAGTCTTTCAACTAATTCACTATAATCACTCCACTTAAGTAGAAAGCGTGTGGCCAAAAAAGCGTATTGAGTTCCTCTTCAAGAGGTTAGCATCAGCCATGATGACGGAAAGCAAAAATTGTTCTGTAAGATAAAAAAGGATCTCTTTCATTTCGGAGGGATATTAATATACAAGCAACACTACCGGCCATAATTATTAGGCTACCCCAATGTTTTAAAAAATGATGTATTTCATACCAATTTTTAGTATTTATTGCCAAGTGAATAATTGTAAACGAAAATAGAATGTTTCTTTCGTTAATATTGCACAATTACATGTGCATCAAATGAATTTATAAATATTTAATAATTACCTATGTTGCAGTTTCGTTAATATTGCACAATTACATGTGCATCAAATGAATTTATAAATATTTAATAATTACCTATGTTGCAGTTTCGTTAATATTGCACAATTACATGTGCATCAAATGAAGTTATAAATATTTAATAATTACCTATGTTGCAGTTTCATCAATGAAAAATAAAGTAAAATTTAGGGTGATTCAGACGAGAACATCTTTACTTCCTTGCCTTTGTAAAACTTTGCAAAGTAATAATAATAAAAGAACCATTCTATTTTTATTTAGAATTATCCACTTATATACTAAAAATAGTATAAAATGCATTATTTCTTTTAAAAAAAACTGGGCTACCCTCATAATTATGGCCGGTAGTGTATGTTTTAAGCAATAATCTATCAAATGTTTCCAGTTTTCCGCTGTAGAGTTCTTGAACATACCAACATTGGATAAGGAAAAATCCTGTAATGGGGATCTTGCATCTAATAATCCTATTGCAGAATCAGCCTTTTCTTGTTACCATTTTTTTCGATTTTGACATTCTATTCAGAATCATTATTTGCAACTTTTGCCAATTACGATTCCTAATTACAAAGAGAAAGAAGGACTAATGAATCAGAAATAAAAGAACTAATTAACAAATGGGATAAATTTAATGAGACTTGACTTAAAGGTCGGGACAAAAAAGAAGGTCATGGATAACGAGATCAAAGGATGGTTTCTGTCATATTTGGCAATATTACGTAATTCAAAGAAGGCACATTGCTTTGCGAATCACGTGAATAACTACGTACACATTAACAGAATTGTCTGTGATTCTAGAGAGTGAACACGCATATATTCGACCAGTAATGCACTCAATTAAAACCCCAGCTCAATGTTTTGACATGGCAAGCAGCCTATAAGAATGAAAACACTGAATTTCTACACCATAGGAACGGTAAAAGAAAGTACGGTACTGCACAGACCATAAATGAAAAGAAATCTCTGATGAGCCAGAATTGCCTATGTACTGAAGATATATAAACTTTAAAAAAATTACTTAACAAAATATCTGTATAAATGTCTTTCATCCTATTTATAGAGTGTCAACATTTCGGAATCGGGCGAGAAAAATTGACGCCCCAGCCAAGGACACTGTTAGGAAAGGATTAGATAATTTGAAAGAACTGTTGTGTTTTGCTCTAGAGAAAGATAGGTTCATCAAGTCGGATGCAGGACAATTCAAATATCGCCAGGTCGACACCGTCGACTGAGAGTCAGGACAACTCGAACACCGCTAGGTCGACACCGTCGACTGAGAGTCAGAACAACTTAACAGCGGGACGACTAAGCAGCAGAAAATATTTTTTTTATATAACTGAATAAATATAATTTATTAAGTATTAAAACCATAATCAGTGAATATTTTTCTTCAAATATGGCATTTCAGGACTCGACAGATAAATCAGATCCGTCACCATAAAAGTGCGTTTATTTATAGCGCGAAACCTCTTATCAACATTTTGATTTATTTCCACGTCTCGACCTGTTTATTTGACTTGCAACCAGAAATCTATTTAAGATGTTGGAATTGTTCAAGAGATTAGGAGTTATTAATAAACTTTTGGTGTTGGACAAAAAAAAAAAAAAAAAAAACAAATTATCAAATACATATAAACGAAAGATTTCAAATCTTCATCCTTTTCTTCTTTTTTTTCTTTTTCTTCTTCTTTTTCTTCTTTTATGTGCCTTGTTCTTTCAGAACGTAGGCGATCATGGATTTCAACGTCTCTCTACCCCTGGTGGTTCTTAGCACGATTTCTCCTGTAACATCTCGCAAACCCTGTTCTGTCATCCACCCGCTCAGGCCCTTCAAATATGTTATCCGCTGCTTTCCTCTGTCTCTTTTCCCTCTATTTGGTCTGTTAGTATCAGGTTCTCCAAGCCCGCCTTCCTCATTGCATGTCCCAGAAAGCCCAGTTGTCTCTTCCTGATGCTCAATATTAATTTCCTTTTCGTTTCCATTTTTTCCAACACCTCATCATTGCTCATATGCTCGGTCCATGACATCCGCAGCATCCTTCTGTAGAGCCACATTTCAGCTGCTTCAAGTTTTTCCTTCATTTTGATGATATTGTCCAATATTCACTGCCATATTGAAGAACTGACATCACATAGCAATCTAGCACTCTCTTCTTTGTTTCTAGAGAGAGTTTCCTGTGTCTTAACACTTTACCCAGCTTCTGGAACGCGTCCTTCGCCATGCCAATTCGCCTTCGGATCTCTGTGTCGCACTTTCCATCTCCAGTTAGAACACTTCCCAGGTATTTAAATTTTTGTACCTGCTTGATTCCAGTATCCCCCACCTGTATTTGTCATTTTGGGTTTCTCTTTTTTCTGATAACCATGCATTCGGTTTTCTTGCAGTATATTTGTAGTCCTTTTTTGTCACGCTCTTTGGCTACCTTCTGTAGGAGGTCTTGTAGTTTCCTTTCCGTGTCTGCAATCAGCACTGTATCATCTGCGTATTTTATGTTGTTCAAATCGTGGCCTCCGATGACAATTCTTAGGTCCTCAAAATATTCTCGCTGTACAAATTTCAAATTATTTTATTAAATTTTAAAACCTTTCCAGCACGTTTGAAATTTTAGATAAAGCCAGATTTGAAAAGATATAAAATGTTAAAAAAATGTTATTACTCATCTATTTATTTATGTATATCCATTTATTTATCTAGCTACTCAACTCTAACTATATGAACTGTACTGCTACTTACATTAAACCAAACATGTATTTAAATCTAAAGATAATACAAAGAAACCAAAAATGTATATAAAATGTTAATCAAATATATCTAATAAGGTTTAAATAGTTAGAATCCGTCAATAGATTAACAATTTACTTAGAAAAAACTTATGCACATTTCCGTATTCTTGGAACGAAATTCTGTTATAAAAACGAAATTATCAAATACATATAAACGAAACATTTAAAATCAGTTTGCATTAAAAACAGCGTCTTTTACACAAAACATTTCTAGAAATAAATACTATTTCATGAGTATCTCCAGTCATTCGCTTAAAAAAGCATAGCATTTTGAAAAAATGCCTAAAAATTAATAAAAACGTAGATTGATCGTCAAAATGTATTTTTCAGCGTAAAGAAAAGTGTATTTTTCCAATTATTTTATTAATTTTTTTAAACCTTTACAGCACCTTTGAAAATTTAGTTTAAAAATCTTGTTTACTTTTGCATTAGCGGTCAATGTAATATTTACTATTACTATTTTAACGCGCGCGCGCACACACACACACACACACACACACACACACACACACATATATATATATATATATATATATATATATATATATATGGGCTAATACTATATGTATGTGAACCATCATATGTAGATTTGTTAATTTACGTCACTATATATATATAACCCCCTACACAACAGTGGCAGTAAAATGCCTTACTTGGGGCGACACGATTATCTATATATATATCTATATATATATATATAGTGACGCAAATTAATAAAAATACAAATGATGGTGCACATACGTATAGTGCGTATAGTATTATTATTCAGGTCTTAATAAAAGAGTGCTCTAATGTATGAACAGAACTGCATTATATATATATATATATATATATATATATATAAATTTACATATTATCGTACGTCTATGGCACTACTCGGAGTTTCATGCGTTATGCAATCCTCAGGTGAATATTTCAAATTGACGGTTTAATAGATTTAAATTTAAATTCACTCGATGTTTATGGGAATTACAACTTTCACATTTAAGTTACTGTTTTTTAAAAACAAGATTAAAAATTTGAATATCCTATGGTTACATGTAGGTAAAAATTTAATCTTAGTCTAAGGTTACATGTAGGTAAAAATTTAATCTTAGTCTAAGGTTACATGTAGGTAAAAATTTAATCTTAGTCTAAGGTTACATGTAAGTAAAAATTTTATCTTAATCAGTATATCTTAGTCTTTTTATATATGAACTAGTATATCTATAATCTTCTAGTATATCATTATAATGGGGCCTAACATAAGTAAAGAAGGCCGGTATGAAAGCAAAACCGTTGAGAGGAAGACTCCGAAACGGTGGACATTCTCTCCTGATAACCCCAAATTAATTTAAATGTAAATTCGAAAGGAAGACATTCAAAAGAAATCTAAATATAAGATGTCTTGTTAACGTAGTTGTTGTAATCTAACATATATATTTGTCTTGTTTTTTATTTTTTAAAAAAACCATACTACTAATTTAATTATCCGTAATAACTCCTCTCGCTCAACCAACTGATGTGTTACGTAAAGCCAACATTGTATATCAATTGAAATGTTCCATGGTAGAATGTATCTCCGACAAAAAAAAAGAATATATATATATATATATATATATATATATATATATATATATATATATATATATGCTGGATTTACAACAACTCCATGAACAAGATGTCTTAGATTATACTTGTCCGATCATTCGGCTATTTCTTGACATCTACAACAACATCCCTGTCTACGTTCAGAATATATAAAAAGGCCTGAATTAATAGAATCAGCTATGAATACTTTAGTAATGTTCTAAAATGTTTGTAAAAGGAACAGTTTTTTTTTCATGCTTTAACACGTGCATGACCATGAACATTACAACATATAAAAAAAAATTCCATTTTAAATAATTTCTAATGAACGCTAAGCAATTTGTCAACCGTTATATTTGAAGCAGAAAAAAACTTACAGCCATTTTTAGCAACACAGTTTTGAGGTTATTTTTTGTTACCATAACTCACACTCCTGAAGATGATCTCGGAAGGACACTGTAATTACTTAGGTACATTGAGAAATTAATGATAATAATATCTGTCCACATTACAGCTCATTTCTGACATCTTTCAATTATAATACACGAAAGGTTATCCGCGGGTATGAACGGATTTTATTAAAAATAAGCAGACACAATGTTTGCAATTTATTTAAACTGACATGTTTATAAAAAAATTTTCTGCCTAAATACACACACACACACACACACAAACACGCGCACGTATATATATATATATATATATATATATATATATATATAGGTGTAGATGTCAGTCCGTAAACGGTGAGGATAATCCAACAAGATTTCCTTAATATAAATGTAAATCCATATAGAGAGCTCGATGGGTGTTAACCAGAGCGATATGAAGTTTATAAAGGAAAACTCAACATGTCATATTAGTTATAAACTATAGTTCATTTCAATGAGCTTAATTAGCTCATATCATCAGACACTTTTACAATATTTCCTCCATCTGGCATAAAATTTCTGCCGGAATGAATTTCTTAAAATGAAGAGGGAACATAATAGAAATAATAATAATAATGAACATAAGATTACAAACAAATGAATAAATGACAATAAATGTAAGGGGAAGAAGGGAAGAAAGAAGAGAGATAGAGTCCAGTTCCAAATATGGGTAAACTAATATGACGTGTTGAGTTTTCCTTTATAAACTATATATATATATATATATATATATATATATATATATATATATATATATATATTAGGTACCTCTACTAAATCGCTAAAAACAGCTTGGTATGAATATAAAAATAACCTTAACAAAACAAACTTTTTCATCAAAAAAGTTTATGCTATTATTAAGAGAAAAGATCAAAGTATTTTTAATTATTTTTTAAAATTTTTTTAATTCTACTTAACACGTTCGAAATTTTGGTAAAAACCTTGTTTAAATTTTAGTTACCAAATCGTTACAAGAGTTTATAGTCGAAAACGTAATATTACGTAACTCAGCGTTTTTCCTGTGGCAAATACATTAATTTGGAAATTCTTTCAAAAATCAAGTAATTGTCGAATTTCCATGAAACTTTTAGAACTTATTCACAAATGAATTAAATTATTTTTGAAATTATTATCTTTTTTAAATATTGGTAAAAATATTTTTTTACATCTGTTACCCCCTTCACGTAAATTCATGAAATTTGAAGAAATTAAATTTTGTAGCGCAATGTAGTTTTATTAGTTAAACACAGGAAATACTGGGAAATGTAAAACATCTATTATTTTCTTTTTTGCGTGGTAATTTCTATGTGTAAATTGAAAGGTCATGTGTGCTAGAGTTTCTTCCCCTTACCTGGAAAATTTGTACAATTATGTCACTTATGATCTTATCTCATCTGGTATCCATAAATTTGTGAGCACATACGGTGGAAAGGTTAAACTCTGCGTTTAAGAAATAGTTTTATTCTAAATGTTATGCTATAAATAAGTAATACTTGTCTAAACCAGATTAATTTAACTTTAAATTTGCCTATTTTCTAAAAAAAAATGTCACAGATGTATATTTTATTTTTGCAAGATTTTTAAAACCAAGAATTATCTGTTGAGTACAAATGTGCCGAACGCTCGAAAATCGCCGAAAAGTTTTAAAATTAAAAACAAACTAAAAAGTTTAATTTCCAATCAATACAATTTCTGTTTGAAATACACCAGGGTACTTTGCTCACTGGAAATAGTAAATTTAATCATTTAGTTTTCAATTGAAACTAAAATAAAAATTTCCAGAGAATTTTTATTTAAAAAACTTCAATTTAAAAGTTAGTTATCGAAATATATATATATATATACCATATCGAACTTTTTCTTCGTAACATACCCAATGGCAACCACAAATATACGGACAAAAACATTTATATTTTTTACAAAAATAAAATGCACAATAACTACAGACAGGACAAATCTTCATGTCGCAAAAGCTAAAAGTGCGCGAAAGTACAAAAGCTTTGGATAACTCTTATATGATTTGAGTTCTGAAAAGAAAAAATTATACATGAAAACACATGAAGAAATACATAAAAGAAACTTAATGATAATACATTGTCTCTCATTTTTAATGAAAACTGCATAAAAGAGAGATTGTTGCCAAAATATACCATATATATATATATATATATATATATATATATATATATGTGTGTGTGTGTGTGTGTGTGTGTGTGTGTGTGTGTTTGTGATTAATACAAATGTAAAATTTGTCTATTAGCAGATTGATATAATTTCTATATATGTATATATATATGACTGACAATAGCTAAATGTAAATCGGTCACATTTTGTTAATACCTATTTCATTTTCTTGATATATTCTGTCTTTCTTTTTACCTATAATTTATACAAACACACGAACACACACACACACACACACACACACACACACACACACACACATATATATATATATATATATATATATATATATATATATATATATAGTCTTCGTCCTACCGAGCGGGCATAGCTCAGAGGTAGAATCGCCGACTGACGCCAATTCGGTCGGGTTTCAATACTGGGCAACTGTACTCATGAGCTGTGATACAGCGAAACAGATCTGTTTGCGGATGAGTATATATATATATGTGTGTGTGTGTGTGTGTGTGTGTGTGTGTGTGTGTGTGTGTGTGTGCGTGCGCGCGCGCGTGTTGGATAGCAATCTTTCTTTCAAACATCTTTCAATAAATGCAGCTGGCAAGGAAGATTAAATTGCTTTCTGTTAAGTTTTTCTAGCATCCTTACATTTTTTCTGTTTTGTAGAAGTAAGGGAGAACGAAAAGTTTTCTTAATTTTTATTGTCCCATTAAAAAATGAATTGTTCTTTTCTTTTATAATCCCCATGAATTAGAAAAGGACGGATACATTGGTGTAAAGAGAGCTGCGTGAGAGTAAAGTCTAAAGTGAGAGGAAGGATGAGAATCAGAGAGACAAGAGATGACGGTTGATGTTGCATTTAAACTCTTGGCTTTAAATTCTTTCTTTCAAGGAAAGAAGAATACGGAAGGCGGGAAGTACGAGAAAAGAAGCTGATAGAGTAGAAGTAGTGGTCACACTTGTTTTCACAATAAAATAGTAGGCCCTTGTTGCCAGTCTAGTACCTTGAGTAAATTCGTGTGAGTGGGGTACCAAGGAGCTAAGCTCTTTGGAGCAGAATTAGTGATAGTATTTATAGAAGAGACAGGGGGAAGCCACATCTCGTCGGTACGAAAGAGACTGTAGTCGGGCCGCCAGGTCAGGATCGATTACATTGCAGGTACTTCTTTGGGTCTTATGGAAAACCCCAAGGTGAACAGCAGGGACGACCGACCAGATATGACAGCAGTGTTCAATGCATGAACGGATCGTAGATCTGCAAATATGCATGATGGATGCAGAAGAGAAAAACTACCTGGTCCGACACAAGAACCAGACTATCTTAGCAGTAGATTTAGCTATTAATTCAAAATCCTTCCACTTCAAGCCAGCTGAGAGAATGAAGCCGAAGAGGCGCACTGTATTGCTCTCATGAAGTCTAGCGGGATCCATGCTGATGGCAAGTAGGAAAGATGGTCTATGATGGTTAAAGGATAGCAGCTTTGTTTTGGAAACATTAGAGTTTATGAACCATTTCTTACCCTAGTATACCATTGACTAAAGGTTTTTTTCAAGGGCAGCAGCAAGGTTAGTTTAGTTTTCATCGGCTGATTTAGCGAGGTGTAAATGGTGATGTCGTTAGCGTAGATGCCTACTTGTGATCTGATTACATCATGGATATCGTTGATGAAAATCAAAAAAGGCATAGGAGCTAGGACAGAGCCTTGAGGTGCACCCGCGTTCATATGATAGGATCTGGAAGCTTGCTTATTCAATACTACTTTCAAAACGCGATTCGATAGGAACAATTTAATTAAGTCAAAAAAGCGTCTAGATATACCATAGTTCTGTTGTAGCTTGCGCAGAAGACCAACGTGCCAGATCCTGTCGAATGCTTTCAAGATATCCAGGGCAATAGCTCCAGCTTCGCCGTTTTTATCAAGAGCCTGGTATATGTGATGGTCGTTAGCATGTCAGCGGTAGATCTGGCGAAACGGAAGCCATACTGTCTGTCGGAGAACAGGCAGTGGGTAAGGAGATGTTGAATCACTTCAGCATTGATGATAGCCTCAAACACTTTGCCAAAAATCGGTAGGAGGCTTATTGGTCTATAACTGTGAGGGGTCTGAGGATGATCCCGAGTTCTTCAAAACAGGAACTACAGATGAGGACTTCCAGCAGGTAGAAAATCAAGAAGCAGAGAGACGGTAGTTGTAGAGTTTGAAGAGGACAGAAGATAGTTCAGGTGTGACACTATTTCCCGCTGATATATTTTTTTTGTTTGGTTTAATACAACGGAAAGATAGAAATTAATATTAGTGGTATTATTAGTTATGCTTTATTGTAATCCGCGATGTGAGCTTATGTATGAAAACTATGTAAAAAACTATTTTTAATACTATCATGTACTTGTAAAATCCGGGGAATAGAAAAATTGGCTGACGGTTGGGAAAAAAGAAAAAAATATAATTGTTCTTCTTACTTTCGTGTTCGAAACGAATTGTTTTGCGTCAGTTAAAATTTTGTAATATGTAAGTAGCCATAACAAAATGTCAGGATTTACTTGATGAGGTCAGGTAGGATTAGATCCTCAACAAATATTCCTGGGAACAGATTGTAGGATCGGAAGACAGATGATGTAATCGAAATAAAGAAGACAGAAAGACATTACGTCATGTGAGCTGTTGATATTTCATTCGTCGAGCCATGGCTCCCCGCAAATCGTGTGGGATGAAAATGATCTCATTAGTCAAGCGCTTTTAGTCGGCTAAATTCCCCGAGAGGATTGGGGATGGTTATAAAATGGAGACTTAGCGAGAAAAATCAGAATTGTTGGCTGGGTAGTTGTGAAGAGAGTTTTTTGAAATTGCAGTCGAAATGTAGCGACTGGGTTCCCAACTGGGGAGCCACGATCCACAGCTGGTCGGCCACCATAGAACAACGCAAAGCTCGCACTGCTATGAAAGGAAGATTTAAGAGATTTTAGGTACTTTTTGAAATTGCAGTCGAAATGTAACGACTGTGGAACGGTTTCTCAATTGGGGTGTCAGGACCCAGAGGCTGATCGTCTACCACAGATCTTATGACTAAAAAGTTAATGTCGAATGAAGCCTGCCGCCGATTAACTTAAAGAGTTAATGTTGAATAATGCGTCTCCGATAGGAATCCCGAAAGAACGTTATTGTTTTAAAACTTATTTGGAGAATTGAAATTTCTAATTATTCTTGACGAAAAGCCCGCACTGCTATGAAAATTTTTTTTAAAAGAGAAGTTGGGAGAGAGCTTTCAGGCGACAAGGATAAAACAACCCCATACCGCCGCCGTCACGTCGCCTCTATTAGCCGCCTCTAATTCGGTAAATTCCGTTAAGCTCCGATAAGAACCCGAAAGACCTTTGTAGTTTTAAAAGTTACATAGAGAATTGACAGCTCTGATTATAGAGAATATGTGAAAGGACTTTAATGAAAATGTGAAGGCTCTGATTACGTTAACGAAACTTGGAAAAGACATTTTTATTTGAAGATTGAAAGCTCTGATATTTTGATAACTCTCTCTCTCTCTCTCTCTCTCTCTCTCTCTCTCTCTGTTGTAAACTGGCATTCCGACAACTGTGTTATTTGCTCCTGTAACTAATAATAATTTTTGTTTTTATATAGACTTTCTTCGTAACCCTCCAGGCGTCTTCGAACTTCTTCATTTATTTAATTTTTTCTTTTTTTTTTTTTTTTTTTGTGTCGTGCTTATTTTATTTTAACCACAAGTGTCCGGTCTGGATCTGGTAGAAATACGGCTACAGAATTTGCACAACGCGACTTTCTGAGATCAAATCACAACATGGACAGTAGGTCCGTTGTTGTAATAGACGTCTTGAGGACCAGCTTCTGTGATGAGATCATCACGATCAGCAGCGGCGTCCGTAATTCTCTACAGAACAGGCCCCCGGATGTTACATATTTGCTGGCCGTAGCCAGCCGGGCAAAAGTGTCACACAGGGAGCACATTTCTTTAAGACAATTTCTGGGATATCGTCACCTCCGCTCGTCTTGTGAGGGTCAAGTTTTTAAATTATTTTAGAGACCAACGAGGAGGTAATGTAAACGTCGCTCAGTTGAGTCTTAGTTCTATGTAGGAAGTGGGGTGCGGATATTACAGACGAATTAAGTGAGGAGTTGGAAGAGAATCTGCGAGCAAAGCACTCAAGCTTTGTCCGATGTAGCTGTGAGAATCTCATATTTATTTATTAAAGGAGAAATGGAAGGTTTGCAACTGTTTAGCACATTTTTGTAGATCAATCTTCCTTGTCGCGCGTAATTAATGATATATATTTGTGTGTGAGAGAGAGAGAGAGTGAGAGAGAGAGAAAGAGAGAAAGAGAGCTAAGTTACAGATGACTGCATTTTCTTAAATCCTTTCAGTGTTATATCTATAAAGAGAGAGACAGTATCTTGATTGAGGTATGGTTTCATTGTTCAGATACGTGTCACATATGATGAAGCAATGAATGAATATTAAATTTAGAAGAAAAAAAACTTTTATCTGTATCTGCCATAATTAATAAAATCAGATGTTTATTATGAATGTAAGTATATGTAAGTGAATATAGGGAGAAAACATAATTATATTAATTATGGAATCTACTTCATATAGAGAAAACAATGTTACATTGTTAATATTACAAGGAACTATCTTTAAGTTATTTCACAATATCTATTGGTATTTTGGATTCATGAATTATATATTTGTGAAAAATGTGGAAGTAATGTAATGTTTTAATCACGTGTTTAATCGATTTTTTAAAACGATTTTTAAAACATTCGTTTTTAAAGAATCTCAGAAGAAGCTTGTTAAAGTGAAACTTGTTAAAGACAATTTCCCTACTTTACTTATTCTTTACTTATTCATATATCTATCTATCTATCTATCTATCTATCTATCTATATATATATATATATATATATATATATATTGTCATCCGCAGACAGATCTGTTTCGCTGTATCACAGCTCATCAGTACGGTTAGACTCCAACTGCTATTTTAACCCAAGATTGAAACCCGACCAAATTGGCGTCAGTCGGCGATTCTACCTCTGGGCTATGGGCGTTCGGTGGAAGAAGGCAGACTTTTTAGCGCATATATTATGATTATAGGTCCTTGAACAGCTGGCGTTCCCAGAACTGATCGATTGAAAACCATCACGGGAGATTGCGATCGACCACAATTGAAGAAAAAAATGGTCGCTATACGACTTTTGCAACATGACAACGCTAGACCACGTGTTTCAAATTGATTAAAAACCAATTCGGAACCGCTCAAATGGGAATTCCTATCCCACCCGCCGTATTCACTAGACATTGCCTTATCCGATTACCACTTGTTCCGATTAATGCTACATGGCCTGCCTGAGCAGCAGTTTCATTCTTATAAATATGCCAAAAATAGGTCGACTCGTGATTAGCCTCAAATAATGTAGAAGTTATATGCTGTCAGAAAGATGAAAAAAGTGGTAATAATTTTGGTAAAAGCAACATTACATTTCATGAAAACAAATCAGCGATAACTTATTCAAGGCCCTAATGTATATATATATATATATATATATATATATATATATATATATATATTGACAGATGTGTGTTGTCTTGCAGTGGATATCTGCTCGGAAAGAGGAATCGATGAGCCGAGTTCGATTTCCAGTCAAACACTCTGCATTCACTTACGCACTGGTACTGTTGGGAAAGGTATTAATCCGTCCCTTCCCTCCAGTTATGGGTTAAATATCTGAGGTCTGCTGTTCATGCGATCCGTGGCAAACTTCTGCACCGATTGTTTGTTATCAGCAGTTCCAAAAAGTGTGGATGGTGCTACACAAGCCTTCACCACTCTAAACAATTTGTGTGGTAGTCTAACTGAGGTTAGACACTCATACGTCGAAATCGACGGGAGAGTCCATAATATATATATATATATATATATATTACGGAAATCAACGAATTCGTTGATTTCCGTAACATGTTTACATTTGTTGACATTACGATACATTTCAGAGTAGATATGTTTGTTTACGATGGATCGAAATTGTGTTATATAGGCTTGATAAAAACCTCGTTTAGACTGGAGGCTATTCGTGGTCGAGAGATCTAAGACGTCACCAGATCAAATTGTAGCTTTCCCTATATATATAGGTGTCGCAGGTTCGAATCCTGCCAAATGGCACACATTTTCGTAATAAAAATTTATCGTAAATAATCAGGCCGGTAGATAAAAATATATAATACTGTTTCATTAAAAACAGAATATCTACTTAAATATGAGTAGCGATAAAAAAATAATGTTCAAACAATTCATTTCATATATATAGTCATCCGCAGACAGATGTGTTTCGCTGCATCACAGTTCATCAGTACGGTTAGACATCCGATTGCTTTTACTTAAGATTGAAACCTGACCGAATTGGCGTCAGTCGGCGATTATACCTCTGAGCTATGGGCGCTCTATATATGTGTGTGAGTATAGACCAAGATTACGTTGAGGCGTTAAATTAAATGTCACCATACTGTTTTGAAACTTATGTCCAAATTATCTCCCACCTCCCTCTCTATCTAGTTAATGCCAATCGCCATCTTCTGGTTTCCTGAAACATGTTCTTTTATTGTCCTTTCTCTTCACTAAAGCCATGTCATTCTCTTCCAATCTTTTTTGGCCAGTTAGAGCCAGGAAGAAAGACACGAAAAGAAGAAGGTAGGTTGAACCAGCGTTATTGAAATAACAGAGCATATATACAAAATAAGGGTGTTATTAGTCAGTAGATAGAAATGTCCATCAAGTTAAACTGCGTTTCCACTGCCTCCTTTAGGAAGTCTCGCAGGTTAGTATTTATGAAGGAGGAAGAGTTCATTCCAATATAGACAGGGCACCGTAATACACTTCCAATAACCCCATGCGCCCTTGTGATATTATTCTTTGTTGCTGGTGAAATTATTAAATGTGTGTGTGTGTGTGTGATACGCATATATTAGCTAACGTCTAACATACACCTAGACAGTCAAGCGTTGCTTCACACACATACAATATTACATAATTTACCGTCCGAAAATTAATAATTCCTCGCACATCTATTTAAAAACTATCTATTGCTTTAATACACGTGACACATATCTGACCAATAAGAACAGACCCCAAATCATAACATATCAGTATTCTGTGTGTGTGTGTCTCTCTCTCTCTCTCTCTCTCTCTCTCTCTCTCTCTCTCTCTCTCTCTCTCTATTTCCGATTTAATCAAAGTAAAACATGTTAGATTCAGATACGTTTCCTATTTCTTACTTCATTTTATCGTGTACATAGGTGCGTTGTGGTGCAGTGGATATCGGCTCGGAACGAGAAATCGGTGAACCATGTTCGAATTCCAGCTGAATATGCTGCATTCACAGACGCGCAAATACCCTTGGGAAGGGTAAAAATCCGTCGCTTCTGCTACAGGAAAATTTTCTGCCTAGTCAGTCAAGTCTCTTTAGAGACATGATCGACCAAGCGTGTATCATGTGTGACATTTAACACACACACACGCACACACACACACACACACACACACACACACACACATATATATATATATATATAATTTCATTTGGAAATGTGTTAATTCCGCAACCTAGGTATTAATCTTTCGCGATCTTCCGGTGAATTATAATAACTGATTTTCAGATGTACAACAGGGATTTATACGAACGTGTGACTGGAATTTTTAAACAATCGAATATTTTCAAAATTAGGGAAGAGTTACTTAACGATCTTAAAACATTTTCATCCAAGTTTGTATGCAAATAATATCTAAATATATAAAAAGGCAAGATGTTTGCGCTCGCGCTCGCGCACGCGCGCGCCTGCGTGTGTGTGTCTGTATGTATGTATGTTCTTTATAAAAATCCACAATTTTTATCCGATTCCCACCAAAATTCATGCAAGTATTCTTTAGGCTTCCGGTCAGGTCATGGGCTACTTAGTTTTTCCAATTTCCCACCGATATCGGAAATCGATACCCTGATATCTGATCAAGATCAAGATTTCAGTAATTTTATCATGGTTCTTACTCCTGAATTTGCTCTTACTTGTTAAAATTGTAGTTTTTTGTCTCATACATTAGTAGATTTTCTCAGACGAATCATATTCCCCGATATCGGAAATTGATACCTCTGATATTCTATTGAATCTGATCAAAAACCGATATTCAGCCATCAATATGGATCATGTTCTCCAATTTACTCCCTATGGGTATGATAAATTTTCATGGACCTACTTAGGTTAGTTTATCCTTGGATGACTTATTTGACTCCGATATTGGAAATCGATACCCCGATATCCTATCGAGTCTGATCAAAATCAGGTTTTCAGCCCTTTTATTTTGGTTTTTGCTTCGGGTTTTGCTCTAAATAGGTATAATTGTAGTTCTTAGTCTCAGCCATGATACCATTTACTCAGAGGATTTATTTACACTTCAAAATTCAGTTTGCGACGGAAAACTTATTTGACATCAATACTGGAAATCAAATATTGACTTACATCCATTAATTTTAGTAAGCTTCGAGATCAAACTTTCAACAACTTACGTTTTTCGTGCCAACATCCAAACAGTCTGAGCTCCAGGACCATGGATTAGTTTTAAAGCTTTCATTACATCCGAGCAACTCCGGGTTATACTGCTAGTCTATCTATAGATGTGATTACGTCTGGACATTATTTCTGGTCTTTTATTGAGTAATTTTTTGTTCTGGAAAATTACCCCAAAAAATTAATAAATTTATTAAAATAATTAAAAACATTATTTTAAAAATTACTGAAAAATTATTAATGAAAGCTCAGAAGTAACTGGTAAATTTTTGGATTTTCTATTCACTATAGAAATTAAGAATATGTATAAGTTCAGCATATATGTATACGGTCTACAATGACACATGATAGTGTTCGTCCTTCGCAAGCGAAGAAGACCATGACTCCTGGTCACTAAGGATTTGGGTGCGTGCGGAGGTGGCTGATAAGGCCAATCTTTGCACGGAAGAGCCTGTTGCAGCAGGGGTAGGAAATGCAGGGGGCAGACCCAAGCTTTTGTGCTCCTTCCTTTTCTGGCACCTCTCATTGAGGGCCTTGATGTGACCCTCTTCAAATTTTCCAAGTCCAGATTTCACTTGGGATCTCCAAGCAGCTCTATCTTTAGCAGTGGATTCCCAGGAGGAGTACGGGATGTCACAGCACTGGAAGGCCTCCTTTAAGCTGTCTTTGTGCTTCAACTTTGGACGGTCAAGCGAACGTTTCCTCGTGGAGAGTTCACCATAGAATAACCTCTTCGGTAGTTGGCTGTCCTCCATGCGGTGTGTATGACCAGCTCACCGAAGTTGAGAGCGCAGAAACAAGGCGTGAATGCTGTCACACTTAGCACATTCCAGCACTTCTGAGTCTGGAATTTTATGGTGCCATTTGATATTGAGGAGGGCACGCAGACAGTTCATATGGAAGGCATTCAGTTATTTTGCATGCCTGCTATAGACTGTCTATGTTTTGCAAGCATAGAGTAGGGATGGAAGGACTACAGCTCTATACACACACATGCACACTGTTTATTAAAGTATTATAGAAAAATTCTTTTTGTAATTTCTAACTCTTTCAATTCCAGTAATCTCCTGTGTCTTCTTGTCTTTAATGCTTTTCATGAAGTGAAATTGATTTTAAAAAATATCTTCGTAAATATCTAACGAGAATTGCCTGTACTAGTCTAGCAACTAATTGTATAAAAGACTGTTTCGCACCAATTTTCAGGTTCTTTTGGCTGGCATATAACCAACAGTGGAAGCGGAAGTGAAGAGTAAGGAGTACGCATAGCGTCAGTTTACGTATATTTGAACTAACCACCAGACGGTCCTATATAGATAATTAAATAACTTCCTTTAGTCTGGCAATAGAGACGGTGTGATATTATGTTCCAGCAGTTTTAATTGTATCGGCTTGTATGCTATGTACTCCAAATTCAAAAGAATCATTTTTATAAATTTTCCACTCCGATAGATAGATAGATAGATAGATATGAACAAACATAGATAGATAGATAGATAGATAGATAGATAGATAGATAGATAGATAGATAGATATGAACAAACATAGATAGATAGATAGATAGATAGATAGATAGATAGATATGAACAAACATAGATAGATAGATAGATAGATAGATAGATAGATAGATATGAACAGACTGAAATAGATAGATAGATAGATAGATAGATAGATAGATAGATAGATAGATAGATATGGTATAAACTATATACACACACAGATATATATATATATATATATATATATATATATATATGTGTGTGTGTGTAGTGTTTGGGGCAGGCACAAAATGAAATATATGTTAATATTTATATATGATATGTAGATGTAGACTGATATATATGGTACATGATTTGCGATGCCAATGGGCAGCTTGCTAAGCTAATGTATAATATATATGGAAAATGTAAAGACTTCAGAGAGAGAGAGAGAGAGAGAGAGAAAGAGAGAGATTGAACAGACAAAGATAGATAGATAGATAGATAGATAGATAGATAGATAGATAGATAGATAGATAGATATTGAACGGACAAAAGTAGATAGATGTATAGATAGAGTATGGAACAGATAGAGACAGAGTGATAGCTATTGAATAGACAAAGGTATATATACATATAAATAGATATAGAACAGAATAATATAGATAGATATGGTAAAAAAAGTAAATAAATATTAGGTTGTTGCAAAAATAATGGCCGATCTCAGAAACATAATGTTGTTCTTGAAAAATTAACTGTAGAAATGTTGAATTTAGTCAAAATACGAGCGTTCAGCATCTATCCACCTCTGCAATTGATCGACGAGATTATTTATTCCTAGTAGATATAAAGTTACTGGATGCAATGCAACATAATATTTGAAAGCTGATTCCACATTTAAAATATACTTAAGCACTTAAAAATATTCATCAGTGGGTGAAAGATCAGGAGAATATGGAGGAATTGGTAAACTCTCGAATCCCAAGTCTGTGAGTTTTTGCACACGTCATTCGGATGTGCGTTGTGGTGCTGTGGATATCCACTCGGAACGAGAAATCCGGGAGCCGAGTTCGAATTCCAGTTGAATTCCTTGCATTCACTTACGCACAAATTCCTTTGAGAAAGGTATTAATCCGTTTCTTCCCTCCAGTTATGGCTTAAATAATAGAACGGATTGAGTTCTATATCCTTGGTTGTCAACCAGTCTACCGCAGACAGAAATGGCAACCTACTGCGGGATAAGCGTCTGCCCAGTCAATCATGTTCCTTTCGAGCCATGATCGCCAAAAGCGTGTATCACGTATGGCACTTAACTAACATTCCTAAAACATGTCACCGTGAATTATCGTGGAGCAGAATTGGACCAAGTCGATTCGCCAATACAGGTGTCATTTTTTGCAGGCGTGCATGCATTTTAGCAAGTTGATTGCAGTAAAGCTCTGCATTAATGCTCTGATTGGCTGCCAGAAAGCCGTAGTGGATTACACCAATTGCAGACCACCAGACAGTCACCATAATTTTTGCTGACGCAACTTTGACTTTGTGAAATTTTTGGGTGACTTATCACGATCAAGCCATTGACCTCATCGTTTACGGTTATCATAAAGGATCCACTTTTCATCACAAGTAACTATTTGGTCAAGAAAGGGATCATTGGTGTTAAGCAGAAAGAGTATCGAGTCATTTCAAAAGGTCTAAGATTTTGATTTTCATTGAGATCATGAGAAACCCATTTATCGAGCTTTTCCACCTTGCCAATATTCGGCAAATGGTGTGGAATGTTTGCAGGGCTGACACCAAGCATCTGAGACATTTCTCTGACACTTTGACGTGGGTTTTACTCAAAAACTGATTGCCATCATTCGTTGACAAGATTGCCTGACTGCCCTTAAACTTTTTTTTTCTATTTTTAAGGCTCTCCTCACCATTACAGAATTTCTGGAACCACCTTCCTACAGCCCGATCACATCTGGACCCATATCCCAATGCTCTGTTGATATTGGCAGAAGCTTTGGAGGCACTGTGTCGAAGTTTGAACTCATACAAGAAAAATAAACGAAAATCCTGTTTTGTCATGTTAATAATTAAGGACTTATATACTTCAAGTATATTTCTCTCTGAAAATAAGCTAAAAATTATTAAAGAGCACATATTAATTATCATGTGACCAAAATTCACTTATTGTATACAGTGAATACTATGTTAAAATGCCTTTTCAAAATTTAACAATTCGAGCAGCCATAATTTTTGTAACAACCTAATAGTTATGTGGATAATATGAAACATAGATAGATAGATAGATAGATAGATAGATAGATAGATAGATGAATAAATTAAGATAGATAGATAGATAGATAGATAGATAGATAGATAGATAGATAGATAGATGAATAGACTAAGATAGATAGATAGATAGATAGATAGATAGATAGATAGATAGATAGATATGAATGACTAAGATAGATAGATAGATAGATGAATGGACTAAGATAGATAGATAGATAGATAGATAGATAGATAGATATGAATAGATAGATAGATAGATAGATAGATATGAATGAATAAGATAGATAGATAGATAGATAGATAGATAGATAGATAGATGAATGAATAAGATAGATAGATAGATAGATAGATAGATAGATAGATAGATAGATAGATAGATAGATAGATAGATAGATAGATAGATAGATAGATAGATAGATAGATAGATAGATAGATAGATAGATAGATATATGAATGAATAAGATAGATAGATAGATATGAATGAATAAGATAGATAGATAGATATAGATAGATTAGATAGATAGATAGATAGATAGATAGATAGATAGATAGATAGATATGAATGAATGAATGTAGATAGATAGATGAATGAATGGAAGATAGATAGAAGATAGATAGATAGATAGACTAGGTAGATAGATAGATAGATGACAGATATAGATAGATAGATAGATATGAATGAATAAGATAGATAGATAGATAGATAGATAGATAGATAGATAGATAGATATAGATAGATAGATAGATATGAATGAACTAAGATAGATAGATAGATAGATAGATAGATAGATAGATAGATAGATAGATATAGATAGATAGATAGATAGATAGATAGATAGATAGATAGATAGATAGATAGATAGATAGATGAATAGACTAAGATAGATAGATAGATAGATAGATAGATAGATAGATAGATAGATAGATAGATATGAATAGATAGATAGATAGATAGATAGATAGATAGATAGATAGATAGATAGATAGATAGATAGATAGATAGATATGAATGAACTAAGATAGATAGATAGATAGATAGATAGATAGATATAGATAGATAGATAGATAGATAGATAGATATGTTATGTAAGGTGTTCAAAGCTATAAATGGGTTCACCTGCTAGTGTGACATAATGCAGAGTCATGTTGCCAGACATAGATTCTTCCAGCTGTCACACACTTAACCCAGCGTAGCACTACCACCTCAATAAATTTGATGAAGGCCTCCATATTGAGTTTGAGACTGAATGATAGCATATATATGCCATCATCAATGATCTCTCTAAACACAAATTCAGGATTTATTTTCTTATCAGAACGATCCGAGTGAGTTTTCCGAGCATACTGTACTTTCGTGATCGCCATTAGACTTATCAGAATCTTTCCGAATCCTCTGCACTGTCCTCAGACACCCACAGAAATATTCGTATTGATGCTTTCCGGCAAGAATGCCAAGCGGTAGAGCGTGCCGTTTCCAAATTTAAGGTAGAGTGAATTACGTCCTGATTCTCTTCTCTCTCACAGTGGTAAAATGGATATCGACTCGGAACTACAAATCGGAGCGCCGAGTTCGAATTCTAGTTTAATTCCTTGCATTCACTTACGCACAAATAACCTTGGGAAAGGTATTTATCTGTCTCTTCCCTCGATTTATGGGTTAAATAATAGGACAGACTGTGTTCTATAGCCTTGAGTGGTAACTAGTCTACCGTAGAAAGCAATGGCAACCTAGTGCGGGATAATCTTCTCCCCAGTCTGTCATGTCTCATACGAGACATGATCGCCTAAAGCGTGTATCACGTATGGCACCTAACTGACTGACTGAATTAGGTCCTGGTTCTGTACTTTCCATTCCTATCCACACCGCCTGATGAGACATTGAAGTTTCAATGTCGAAACAAATGTACTATTTGTAGTGGATATATAAAAAAATTATGTACATGTTCTAAAATATAATTTATAATAAATATTCACAGCTCTATATATTATATATCACGCACTCTTTTAAATTCATGTTTTGGACGTTGTAAAAATTCTTTCTTCGTTCTGTATTCACTCGGTATATATATATATCTATATAGTTTTCCGGCGTCAGAAAGACAAACGGATGTCGATATGTAAGGTCACAAATCGCCTGAAGAGAGTCAACTTTGGACTCGAAACACGTATAGCGACACAAATACTTTTATGAACTCGAAACACGTGTCGCGACACAAATACTATTATGGACACTACACAGAGATCCGAAGGCGAATTGGCATGGTGAAGAACGTGTTCCAGAAGCTGAGTATAGTATTAAGAGACAGGAAAATTTCACTAGAAACAAAGAAGGGTGTACTAGATTGCTATGTGATATCAAATGTTCAATATGGCAGTAAATTCTGGACAATATCATCAAAGATGAAGGAAAAACTTGAAGCAGCTGAAATGTGGTTCTACAGAAGGGTGCTGCGAATATCATTGATTGAACATGTGAGCAATGATGAGGTGTTGGAAAGAAAGGAAACGAAAAGGAAATTAATATTGAGCATCAGGAAGAGACAACTGAAGTTCCTGGGACATGCAATGAGGAAGGAGGGCTAGGAGAACCTGATACTAACAGGCCAGTTAGAGGGATACACAGACAGAGGAAAGCAGCGGATAACATATTTGAAGGGCCTGAGCAGGTGGATGACAGAATGAGGGCTGTGAGATGTTACAGGAGAAAACGTGCTAAGAGCTACTAAGGATAGGGAGACGTGGAAAGCTATGATCGCCTACATTCTGAATGAGCAAGGCACATAGAAGAAGAAGAAGGAGAAGAAGAAGAAGAAGAATGTATTATACAAAAGGCAAATAATAATAATAATAATAATAATGATAATAATTATAGTAATTACGGCTTTTCACACTTCTTCATCTTTACCATTTGATAATCAGTAATCTTTATATCTTATTTATTTTAAGCCTGGCTGCTGAATCTGTTCAGTTCATAAGTTCATGACTCCCATTTTCTTTCTTAGAGAAACGGTAACTTCTTCTTCTTCTATGTGCCCTGTCCCTTCAGGACGTAGGCGATCATGGATCTCCACGTCTCCCTATCCCTTGTGGCTCTTAGTATGTTTGCTCCTGTTGCTCCTGGCAACCCCCGTTCCGTCATCCACCTGATCAGGCCCTGCAGATATGTTATCCGCTGCCTTCCTCTGTCTCTCCTTCCTTCTATCTGTCCAGTCAGTATCAGGTTCTCCAGGCTCTCCTTCCTCATTGCATGTCCCAGGAACTTCAGTTGTCTCTTCCTGATGCTCAGCATCAATTTCCTTTTTGTTGCCATTCTTTCTAACACCTCGTCGTTGCTTGTATGCTCAGTCCACGATATCCGTAGCATCCTTCTGTAGAACCACATTTCGGCCGCTTCCAGTTTTGTCCTCATTTTCGATGATATTGTCCAGCATTCACAGCCGTACTGAAGAACTGACATCACGTAGCAGTCTACCACTCTTTTCTTCGTTTCTATTGAGATCTTCCTGTGTGTTAGTATTTTGCTCATCTTCTGGAACGCGTCCTTTGCCATGCCAATTCGCCTTCGGATCTCCGTGTCGCACTTTCCATCTCCTGTTAGAACACTTCCTAGGTACTTAAATTCTTGGACTTGTTTGATTCTGTTATCCCCCACCTGTATTTGGCATTTTGGGTTGTATCTTTTGCTGATAAAGTATAAAAATAAACCTAATTTAAAATCTAATGAAAAAGTTTCTGAACTGATCAAATTGTTTTAATTGTTCTGATAACCTTAAAGCTAAGGTCAGTCAGTCAGTGATACATGCTTGAGCGATCATGTCTCAACAGAAACATGACTGACTGGGCAGAAAATTTTCCTGCAGTAAGTTGTCATTACTTTCTGCGGTAGACTGGTTGCCAACCAAGGCTATAGGACCCAGTCTGTCCTGCTATTTAACTAATAGCTGGAGGGAAGGAGATGTATTTTATTTTTATATTAATAAGTAGTAATTAATCTGAAATTAATTTATTACTTCATAACAAAAGACAACCTGTCCCCAACTTTATGTCCAAAAACGCTTATTTTTATTTCCAACTGTTATATTTAGTTTGTCAGTTAAGTGCCGGTGATCATGTTTTTTCGAGACTTAACTGACTGAACAGAATATTTTTCTGCAGTAGGTTGCCATGTCTTTCTGCGGTAGACTGGTTGCCAACCCAGGTTATAGAATCCAATCTGTTCAGCTATTTAACCCATAGTTGGAGGGATATCCGACGGATTCATACCTTTCTCAAAGGTATTTCCGCGTATGTGAATGCAATGAATTAAAATCGGCTATTCAAGTTCTCGTTCACAACTTATATCAGGAGCCGATAGATACCACAACACACACCTAGTCTTTATGAATTTAAACGCAGTAGTCGATTGACTGGACTGTTTGTGTGATGTCTATTATCGTCTATTATCGAAGCGAATGCTGGACAATTTCCTGAAATGTGGTTCTACAGAAGGATACTGAGGATACCATGGACCGAACATGTGTGCGATGACGAGGTTTTGGAGAGAATCGAAACGGAATGGAAACTTATTTCTTGCCATCAGAAATAGACAGTTGAAGTTTCTGAGATACGCATGAGGAAGGACGGTTTCAAGAATCTGATACACACAAGGTAGGTAGAGGGAAAGTAATACAGGGGAAATATATAGTATCTGGTCTATCTTCGGGGGACACACGGCACATACAACAAGCAGATTGGCGGCAAGGTTTCATCATTTTTCAGTTAAAATGGTTAAATGTAACCCTAAGTTCAATGCTAATGGGTTCTTCTGTCGTAATTATCACTTATTAAAAAAACTTTTATATGCCTAGTGTCATTATTTAAAAGACTATTCATGGCTTGTTTAATCAAAATCATACTTCATAAATATAGCCTAAGCTGTATAACTTACTAATGATTTGACTAATTTTACTAATTTTTAATTTTTTCTTGATTTGCCCTACTGAAATTGGGGTGCGTCTTGTACAACGTCAAATAGGGTAATTTTTAAGTCTTCAAAATCCAGAGTGTTGCCCAAAACTTCCGGCCTATATGTGTGCGTCCGGGTAGTGAATGAACCAAGATAGATAGATAGGAGCAGATTAAAATATACGAAGTATAAGATAATAAAACCAAGAACGTTTAGAATGTTGAAGAAAGTAGATTTTTTAAAAGTGTAGATAAAAAACTTAGTCTTTGTATCTTTCAAAGACAAATGCACGCTCATTCTGTTAGCGTTTTGTTGTATCAACGCCATATTGAAAACTGTGGCAGTAGTTAAGAAAAAAACTGGGAGGAAACTGAAATGACACCGTTTTGCAGGGACGTGACAAAACAAAAATTTACGCTTCGCTAAAAATTCATTTATTTGCTTGAGTAAACATTCATAATAAAAAGAAAGTCGGCAATCAATATAAAAACAAATAAAACTTTTCATAGGTGATCGGGTGAGACATTCTTTCAAAAACATGGATGACAAATGTGTCGAAATTGACTCCTTTATATTGATTTCATATCTCAAGAAAAATATGTCTTTGTGGCGTATCGCACGTATGAATCCATATAAGCACACACACACACACACACACACACACACACACACACACACACACACACACACATATATATATATGTTTATGCAGATTTTATATAGTGTGTGTGTATGTATTTATATATATGTCTGTATGCATGTATGTATATCTGTATACATGCATGTATGTATGTACAAAATTCTTTTATTAAGCATATATTTAATAAAATTTTATTAAACATATATTTAATACAATTAGTTGATTTCTTTGAATCAGCATTTTAACCCTGAAATCTTGTTAGATTTTTACGGACCCTCATCTAATTTTATTAAAAAGAAAATGTGTATTTTAGAAGTACTCTGTTTGAAGACACCAACAACATCCGCGATCTCTCTGTAAGGCTTACCAGTGTGTTCATGCAGCGTGCAATTTACGTACGCTTCCTTGGAGTAACGTCCATCGCAGACAATAGTCGTAGAACAACTAATCGACCATCGAGGCAATAACGTCAGGGCGTGATAAAAATCTAATGCAATCACAGATGGCACAATATTTTCCTAGGCCAAATAAATTCCATCATACACACTGAAAATCGATTCATATTACTGCACACCACTGAAAATAACCTAATCTGGGGAAAAATAGAAACTGATTACACCCTGTAAATCAAGTGGATGTAAAACTGACCGTATGTTAAAAGAAAGGAAATTAAAGCAGTTGTTTCAATTAATTTGCACAAATCTGTATATATATATATATATATATATATGTTTGTGTATGTATATATTTGTACGTTTTTTTTTGTATATATATATATATATATATATATTAGTCATCCACATACAAGCCTGTTTCGCAGCTCATCAGTGTGGCTAGACGCATCCACTTGCTTCTGGTCGGGATCGAAACTCAACCGATTTGGTGTCACTCGGAGTCGCTATTCCCTAAGCCATCGACGCATGGAATCAGTGAAGGGAAATTTAACGTGTTGCGTATAAGCTGTGTATACACACGCCAGTCACCGAGAGAACTCAATTCATTTCTGAAGAGTTACGCATATATAGCAGAAGTGGAAACTGCTTTTAAAATTTTCTTCTCCAGAGAGCTCAATCGTAATGAGAGCATAATATATTAGTCATCTACATACAAGCCTGTTTCGCTGTATCACAGCTCATCAGTGTGGCTAGACACATCCACTTGCTTCTGGTCGGGATCGAAACTCAACCGATATAATGTTAGTTGGTTGGTTGTTTTGTTTTACGGCTTATCAACCTCGGCGGGTAATTTATTGCCAACTAAATTTTTTATTTATTAATTGCTGGTAATACCTTTTTTTCAACAATTTCTTGTTGTTTTTATAAGTTTTGTGTCCAGTGATACTTTTTTCTTTTCGAGTATCAAGATTCAGTGGGATTTGTTTTGTTTCTTTAAATGGCAGGGTCCCCAAGTCCTACCCTGTTATTTAACCCATAACTGGAGGAAAGGGACGGGTTAATATCTTTCCCAAGGGTACCAGTGCTTAAGTGAATGCAGGGTATTCAACTGGAATTCGAACTCGGCTGGCCGATTTCTCTTTCCGAGCCGATATCCACTGCACCACAACACACATCCGTCAGTAAATGCTTACAGCACTTGGTATTATGTATGTATGCATGTATGTATGGATAAACACTGTGTTTAAAATATTAGCGAGGGGAAATTTTTCCATTCTATCCCCAAAAAAAAAAAAAAAAATAACCTGATTGGAATTTAACGAAATTATCAGAGAATGATGACAATACATATATACACCTACTCTGTAAAAATTGTAACGTTGTAGAAAAAGGAACAGAAGTAACGGGTAATTAACTAATTTACTTAAATTATTAGTTTGTCAAATTATTAGCCAGTTGTAATAAAAACCCCGGGGAAAAGAAAATAACACTTTAATTGCTTTATTCGCAGAAATTTATGGGTACATAAAATATCTAAAACAAAATTAAATCGAATTATAATAAAGTAAACAGAGTTCAAAACGGATAGTGGGTTTAGTTAACACGAGATATGTGATCTTTTTTTTATGATTTGGAAAAGGCGCTGGTCCATCGAACATGTCAGTTTATGAATCTCATCTGATGTAATTTCACGTAATACGTTAGCTATTTCCTGCCAGAAGTCATTCTTGCTTTTAAATTGGCGCCCATACATCGCTTCAGAATGCTCTACAAGTTTTCAATTGGCTTTAAGTCTGGAGAATTGACCCGTCAGTTCATCTTTCGAGGTTCACATAATTTCTGCAGGTACCCCATAGTTTTATGCGCTGAATTCGAAGAAACATTATCTTGCCTAAATAAAATGGTTATTTGCCCTTTTTAGCAAAAATTCTTTGGAGGACGATCTTATAAGCATCTGCGGTTATTTTCGTACGCTCAGGCACTCTCTACGGACCAACCATGATACCTTCAATAATGCCAGCCCAAATTATAATACGTCCTCCTCCTTGTTGGCGTGTCAAGTATTGATGACGTTCTCCTCAATTTATGACCCAACCTTTGATCTAACCATCAAGGCTGTCAAGTATTGATTTCTGTGAACATAGATTTCGAGAAATCAACGGTCATGTGCTATTTTGCCTATTTCAAACGCATTTGTATGTGTACTTTTCTCAATGGAGGCTTTGTCGCTGGTATCACTGATTTACCAACCTTCTCCAGAATAAGATATCGAGTACTTCTGGACACGTTTGCTCCTGAAATACTCCTGAAATACTCCACTGCTCAGGCCTGGGTTATTTAAAATTTCAAGTTTCATTCGTGACAAAGAACACTGGGAAACAACCTTCGATTGACACTTAACTGCTCTCTTACTACCGTCGTAGAAGCTGCAACAAATCTTTTCACAGTTTGATGATATTTTCCATTTATGTTGGATATTTCTAATGTAGATTTGCCTTTGAAAAGTCCAAATGTTATATTTTTCTCAAAAGGAGTAAAGTCTCATTTGCGACCCATTAATTTCACGATTATAATGACACTCGTTTATAGTCTGCAGGGCTCCTATGTCGTGTTAATAATGCAAATGGCCACCGTTTGTTTCTTGTTGCGCAGAATAATACAGTTTTTTTATACAGCCAGCGCATATGCCTATTCCAGCTATACTGTAAAGATTTCGTAAAATTCCGACTAGTAGTTTTTGGATAAATAAAAAAAGTCTCACCTCGATTATAATTTGAAACGCAGTATGTATTTATTCATGTATATATATGTAGATGTAGATACACATACACAGATATATATATATATATATATAATTTCATTTTTATTTTTAAATGCCGTCATAAAAATAAATTTAAACTATGTGATGTCAGTTCTTCAATATGGCAGTGAATGGTGCACATTATCATCAAAGATGATGGAAAAACCTGAAGCAGCTGAAATGAGGTTCTACAGAAGGATGCTGCGGATATCATGGACCGAGCATGTGAGCAATGATGAGGTGATGGAACGAATGGAAACGAAAAGGAAATTATATCGAGCATCAGGAAGAGACAACTAAAGTTCCTAGAACATGCAATGAGGAAGGAGGGTTTGGAGAACCTGATACTAACAGGCCAGGTAGAGGGAAAAAGAGACAGAGAAAAACAGCGGATAAAATATTTGAAGGTCCTTAGCAGGTGGATGACAGAACGGGGGTTGCAAGATGTTACAAGAGAAAGTGTGCTAAGAACTACCAGGAATATGAAAGCATGGAAGGCCATGATCGCAGACGTTCTGAAAGGACAAGGCACATAGAAGAAGAGAAGAAGTTATGTAGAACCTTAAAGTTACCCTATTCAGTCACCCTTGTGGATTCATTCTTATCTTGCGTTGATCATTCGTTAAAGGGTTTTACGGATTGAAGAAATGAAAGGGGAAGTCTGCCATGTAATAGGTATATATACCAAAAAGTGTCCTCCCTTGTATTATGTATGTGTTTAAATATTTTTACATATATATAGGTGTACATAGTTATATGTATGTTTCGTTTTTGTGGGTGCACCTTGTTATATCGTTATACTAGCAGTATAGCCCGGCGTTGCTCGGGTGTAATGAAAGCTTTAAAACTAATCCATGGTCCTGGAGATCAGATTCTTTGGACGTTGGCACGAAAGACTAAAAAACAATAGTTGTTTCCAGTTAAAGCGAAATTGTGGATTTGTATAAAGGACATACAGACAGATAAACAGACACACACACAAACACCTTGCCTTATATATATATATATATATATATATATATATATATATATATAATCGATTTTCTTCACTATCGTAAGAACTGCAACCTTGAAACTTCTGAATATCGTTTATTATGTTTTTGTCTATGAGTGTATCAAATTTGATTAAAATCGGACCACTCCTTCTATAACTCGATTTTTTCGATTATCGATTTTCTATATATATCGGGGGTACCTCGACACAAAACCTAGCTAAGAACACTCGCATACGCTTATAGTACAACTGCGTAAATTTTCAAGAAAATCGGTTCAGCCGTTTCGGAGTCTATAGGTAACGGACACACACACACACACACACACAGACACACACACACACGGAGACAAATTTCCATTTATAAAATAAGTTTAGATGTAAGTTTTTTCTCGTCTATCACCCAGCACTTAGTTATATGTATATACCGTGTATATGGGCGCATATAATTACAACTATGTGTATAATTACATATATATTCCGTATATATGGGGCACCTAATTATATGTATGTTAGCATCTATTTTGTATTAAGGATGTAATTGATTGTATGTTAGTCAGTTAAGTTCCATACGTGATAAATGCTTGGGCGATCATGTCTAGAAAAAGACATGACTGACTGGGCAGATGATTATCCCGCATTAGGTTGCCATTGCTTTCTGCGATAGACTGGTTGCCGACCAAAAGGCTATAGAACCCAATCTGTCCTGTTATTTGACTCATAGTTACAGCAGGAATAGATGTATTATATTTTTAAGTAGTAATTAAAGGGGGAACAGTTTATTACTTCATAATAATATAAAATTGATCCCCCACTTTATGCCCAGTAAAAGCCTTAATCATGTTTCCAACTATTATATTCAGTCAGTCAGTTAAGTGCTATACATGATACACGCTTTGGGCGATCATATCTTGAAAGAGACATGACTGACTGCGATAGACTGGTTGCCGACCAAAGCTATAAAACCCAATCTGTCCTGTTATTTAACCCATAACTGGATGGAAGAGACGGATTAATACCTTTCACAAGAATATTTGCGCGTAAGTAAATGCAAAGAATTCAACTGGAATTCGAACTCGGCTGTACTTTCCTTTATTGATCATTATACGCATGTATGTGCATGTGTAATATAACAATCTGGCCCCACCCGAGGAAGTGATGCAAGCGATGGTGTTTCCCGTCGGTGGAGGGGTCGGCGAGCGGCAGGGCGGGTGTTTGTGAAATACATCCTGTCGAGGCCGGAGCGGATGTCGTTTGACCTTATTTCCGACAGCGGCGGAAATGACTACGGAGGCAAACAGAACAGGTGTCTCTGAGAATTACGTGGGCGTTGCGTGGGCGAGGCAGGACCGGAAGGAAAGTCCCGGTTCTAGAAGACTATATAAAGACCTCGACACACGGATTCGCCAGCAGAGAACGGCCAGTGGAAGCAGAGAAACACCACAGGCAAGACTACACTCCCGTCAACCCATTCTATGTGCGCTCTCACTCTTCCATTCTCTATTCCACACGGGTTCGTCGTCAAGAATAAAAATATAACCTTATATTTTTATATATGCGTATTCTCGTTGTTTTGTCGTCGTACGGCGATATATAACACATGTAGATATCGGAATCCAAATGACATATGCCAGCATATGTATATAACTATTTTGATTGTGTATGTAATTTGAAGTAGGACCCTTCGTTGTGTTGTGCATGTAAAAGTGAACAATTATGCGTTTATATGTTAGGATTGATCTTGTATATACACGTATAAGTCTGATCTTCATACAGAAGTACATTGATGTAGAAAGGCGAGAGTGTGCATAGATAAGAAATTTATATGTATACGTAGAAGACTTTCTGCCTGTATTTTTTTTAATCATATCACCCCAAGCAAGGCGGTGACGCCACTGATGCGCAGGGGGCTACTTAAGACTAAAAAGATTGGAAAAGAGAAAGCCGGAAACCACATCCTAAACAGGGAACAAGGGATGGACCTCTTCACCTGTTCAAAAGACGTGGGTGGAGTGTGAACCGGGCGATAGTTTAGTCTATCTACTCCAATTACACACACACAGACACACACACACACACACACACACACACACATATATATATATATATATATATAGGCAGGATCTATTCAACTAATACAGCGAGACAATTCTGAAGGCCCTAGAAGTCATGGCAGGATTTATTATTGATGACCACAACCTGAATAATATAAGATACGCAGATGATACAGTGCATATAGCAAACACGGAAAGAAAACTACACGACCTCCTACAGAAGGTAGCTGAAGAAAACGAAAAGAAAAGACTACAAATAAACAAGAAAACTGAATGCATAGTCATCAGTAGAAAGAGGATCCTAAAATGCCAACTACAGACGGAGGATATTAAAATCAAGCAGGTACAGAAGTTTAAATTCCTGGGAAGTGTTCTAACAGAAGACGGAAATTCGACGCTGAGGTCCGAAGGCGAATTGGCATGGCCAAGAATGCATTCTAGAAGCTGAGTAGAGAACTGAGAGACAAGACAGCTTTGCTAGAAACAAAGAGGAAAGTACTGGATTGCTATGTGATGTCGGTGCTTCAGCATGGCAGTGAATGCTGGAATATCTCCTCAAAGGTGAAGGAGAGACTTGAATCATCCGAAATGAAGGATACTGAGGATACCATGGACCGAACATGGGAGCAACGATGAGGTATTGAAGAGGATGGAAGTGAAAAAGAAGTTAATACTTAACACCAGGAAAGGACAGCTGAAGTTTATGGGACAGGTAATGAGGAAGGAGGGCTTGGAGAATCTGATACTCACAAGTCAAATAGAGGAAAAAAGAGACAGGGGAAAGCAAGGCGTAACATTCTTGATGGGCTTGAGCAAGTGGACAGCAGAGCAAGGTTTGTGTGCGGTAACAGAAGAAAGCGTACTAATAGCCAATAGGAGTAAGAAGATGTGGAATGTCGTGATCGCCTACGTCCTGAACGGATACAGCGCATAGAAGAAGAAGAAGAAGAAGAAGAAGAAGAAGAAGAAGAACTTTGAATAGAGGGTGTATATACTTTTGAGCTCACATAAACACTTAAACCTTTGATATTTCATATTTTGTTAATAATATTTTTCTGCTGCGAATATCAGCGAAAAGTGGGCTTGTTACAAATGTCAAAGGAAATTAGATAAAATTATCTAAATCATTTCCTTCGACCGTTTTGGACATTTACGCAACACATTTTTTTTCTTTTTCTTTTTTGGCGAAATTGTTCGCGTCTTTTCGAGAGGTAATGTAACAAATCAAAGAAACCGTTTTATCTTCAATATTCCGAATCTTTTTCGGCAAATATTGACAAACATGGCCGCTATAAGACGGTGTGGAAAAGACGATTTTTCCCCCATGACACCGCTTTTTTTATCTAACTTGACTCTTCGGCAATGTCTATTGATTTAAAAAGCGATAATTAGAATTGTAATAAAATCTAAACCAATGAAAGTGTTAGAATAAAGTAAAAGAACAAAATAGAAACCGTATCTCAATCTAACATGTTTCTCTTTTATTAAAGCTTCTTCTTAAACCAAGAGAAAAATGAAAAACAGACATTATACTGGTATGTTATGATTTGGGGTTAATTCTAATTGGTCAGATATGTGTCACATGTATGAAAGCAATAGATAATTATTTTTAAATGTGTATGCGGGGAATATTTTGTATATAATAGTGTACGTTTGTATAGAAATGGGTGCCTGTTTAGATGTATGTTGGACGGTAGCATTAGTTAATATAAGTCTGCATGTGTCTGAAGGAAAGATCTGATTAAATGTTTCTGATTAAATCGTTGAAAATATAGCGAGATGTGAGGATTTTTGTCTACTAGTCCTGTAAGTATCAGATTCTTCAAGCCCTCACTCCTCGTTACATGCCCCAGGAACTTCAGCTGTCTTTTTCTGTGTTCAGTATTAGTTTCCTTTTTGTTTTCATCCTCTCCAAAACCTCATCGTTGCTCACATGTTCGGTCCATGATATCATCAACATTCTTCTTAATTAATAAAAACTAGCAGTATAGCCCAGTGTTACTCGGGTGTAATGAGAGCTTTAAAACTAATCCATGGTCCTGGAGCTCAGACTCTTTGGATGTTGGCACGAAAGACTAAAAAGCAATAGTTGTTAGACTAAGAGCTACAATTATACCTACTTAGAGCCAGACCCGAAGCAAAAACTAAAATCAATGGGCTAAAACAAATACAGACATACAGACAGATAAACAAACACACACACAAACATCTTGTCTTTTATATATATATATATTATCAATTTTCTGCACTATTGTAAGAACTACAACCTTGAAACTTCTGAAGATCGTTTATGCCTTTGTCTAATTTGATTAAAATCGGACCACTCTTTCTATAACCCGATTTTTTCGATTATCGATTTTCGATATTTATCGGGGGTACCTCGACACAAAACCTAGCTAAGAACACTCGCAGACGCTTATAGTACAACTGCGTAAATTTTCAAGAAAATCGGTTCAGCCGTTTCGGAGTCTATAGGTAACGGACACACACACACACACACACACACACACACACACACACACACAGACAAAGTTCCATTTATAAATAAGTTTAGATAAATAGCACAAAAATAAAATTAAAATACCATAATTTTCGTTTCTCCTCTATTTTTAATTTCTGATGAAGTTTAAATAAAATAAAATGGAAACATGCCCAATTAACACGTCCCTTGACAAACATCAATCGATCGTTATTATTATTGTTTCTATCTTTTTCTCTCACCTCTCACCCGCTTCTTTTTTACCATTCACCCCCGAGCGATAACTTCAAAGACAATCCTACACAACAATAAACGTCATACATAGATATGTTCCTGCCTACGTACACATTAACTCATGCCAACAAGTTACTACGACGAACCCCACGTCTATTGAACAGGTTAAGAGGCTCATGCCTTGTTTCCTGTTTAGGATGCGGTTTCCGGTTTTCTTTTTCCCAATCTTCTCACTTTTTTTTTTCAATTGGGGTAGATCGCCAGGTTCACACTCCACCCTCGTCTATTGAACAGGTGAAGAGGCTCATCCCTTGTTTCCTGTTTAGGATGCGGTTTCTGGTTTTCTCTTTTCCAATCTTTTCACTCCAATGTAGCCCCCTGCACATCAGTGGCGTTACCGCCTTGCTCGGGGTGATATGATTTAAAAAAAAAACAACTCTTGATATCCTTAACCTCTTAATACTGTTTCCCATGGACATTAACTTCTACCAATTCATGTTATTCTTTTCCATTAATAAATTTTTATCCTCAACATCCTTCTTAATTAATAAAAAATAAACAACACAAAAATAAAAAAAATACCAGAATTTTCTTTTCTCCTCTATTTTGTAATTTCTGATGGAGTTTAAATAAAATGTGAACTTGCTAAATCCACAAATATTTTCTATTTGTTGATCATTATACTGTTTTGTCTAAGTCTCACCCATTTCTGATTCATATTTCTATTCATTTTTTTAAAATAGTTTCATCCCTAAGTAAAGCGATAATGCCACTCGAACCCAGAGCGAAGGTTTCGGAGCGTGAAAGAGAATGAGAAGACTTTAGTGAGGCGGATTGAACGAACGACCAAACGCGAACAGGGTTCGAGAAGACAGGAGATAAAGATTGGCGCTGCATATAATTTTTTACAGACTGTAGTTGTCAGGGACTTTTTTACCGTTAGTTATCGAAGTTTGTTTTTTTTTTTTACAGACTGCAGTTATATGTGCATCGTGGTGCAGTGGATAACTTCTCGGAACGAGAAATCGGGGTGCCGAGTTCGAATTCCTTGCATTCACTTACACGCAGATACCCTTTGGAAAGGCATTAATCCATCTCTTCCCTCCATTTATTGGTTAAATAACAGGACAAATTGGATTCTATAGCCTTGGTTGGCAACCAGTCTACCGCAGAAAGTAATGCCAACCTACAGCGGGATAATCTTCTGCCCAGTCAGTCATGTCTCTTTCGAGATTTGATCGCCCAAGTGTTTATCACGTATGGCACTTAACTGACTGAGTTATCGGAGAATTAAGAAAATAGAAGGGTATTCAACGGGTGAGGTGCAAAAAAAAAATAAATAAAATTTGAAGCAGCGGTTGCATCTAGCTAATTCATTAATAAAACGGTGAAACCTAGTTGCTAATCTGTCTGTACGCTTAAATTCATGTAGTCGGGGCACCAGAGAAAAAAGCTCATTAGAACAGTTACCATGAAAATATTCGTAGAAAAAACAAAGGAAGCCATATCACGTCGGTGAGAAATTGACTGAAGTCGAGATTCTAGGTCAGGAGCGATTACATTACAGATCTTTCTTTGAATTTTGTCAAGAATCTCGAAATTTACATCATGAACACCGGATCCGATATGGCAAGAGTATTTAATGCCCGAACGAATGATAGGTTTGTAAATGTGCAAAGATGGATTCTGACGAGTAAAATTTTCTTGCATAACAGAGAAAAGAAGCTTCCTTTGCGGCAGATGAAGCTATTAGTTTGATATAGGCGCTGTAGTGAAGAAAACAAGTTCTAGTTTTAAAAATTCAAATGCTAAGCAGTGACTCATTAATTTTGTTAGAAATAAACGAATTTACTCGAATGTACAAAACCTTGCTTAGCACGCACAAAACTTGCGAAATTTCACACCTCGATACGAAATGCTTTTCGGCCAATAGAAAATTAGGAAACATCTAAAGACAAAATAGAAAGGCCAGAATCACATCCGGGAGTGAATTCCCAAATGTCCTCCTGGAGCCCCAGCGAACGAAATAAAAGACGGAGCAAAATCGGTTGTCGCCAAAGTTAAAATGACGAGCGCAATTAACACTTCCCTTGACAAACTTCAAGCGATCCTTTTTAATATTGTCTCTATCTTTCTCTCTTACCTCTCACCTCCTTCTGTTTCACCATTCACCCCGAGCGATAACTTCAAAGACAATCCTACCCAACATACATACATACATACATACATACATACGTTCCTGCCTACGTACACATAAAGTCATTCCAACATGTTACTACTACGAACTTTTGATACCCTTAACTTCTTATTACTGTTTCTCATGGACATTAACTTCTACCAATTCATGTCATTTTTTCCATTAATAAATTTCTATTTTAAACATACAAAAGGTATACTTTTATTCTTCCACACATTTCAATCTACAATCTTCTAATAATTACGAATAAACCTCTAACCTCTCGGGTGTTCGTTATGTATGACACATGGCCAATTCAATAAACATTTAACCATCACCCTACTGCTTCAGCTCCTCTTCAAGTCAGTTAAAAACGTGGGTCCGTGAAGGTGTAGGGTGTTGCTCTCATGCAGTTGAGCATCAGATGATAGCTAGAAAAGCGTTTTGTGTGGTGGTCAAATGAAAGCAGTCATGTTTTATAGGCGTTAAGAATTGCAGGCCATTTTGCTTATCCCAGTTAACCCCTGCGACACAGAGATCCGAAGGCGAATTGGCATGGCGAAGGACGCGTTCCAGAAGCAGAATAAAGTATTAAGATACAAGAAACTTTCACTAGAAACAAAGAAGAGAGTACTAGATTGCTGTGTGATGTCATTTATTCAATATGGCAGTGAATGTTGAACAATATCATCAAGGATGAAGGAAAAACTTGAAGCAGCTGAAATGTGGTTCTACAGAAAGATGCTGCGGATATCATGGACTGAGCATGTGAGCAATAATGAAGTGTTGGAAAGAATGACAACGAAAAGAAAATTAATAGTGAGCATCAGGAAGAGACAGCTGAAGTTCCTAGGATATGCAGTGAGAAAGGAGGGCTTGGAGAACCTGACGCTAACAGGCCAGGTAGAGGGAAAAAAACAGAGGAAAGCAGCGGATAACATATTTGAAGGGCCTGAGAAGGTGGATGACAGAACGGGGGTTGCGTGGTGTAACAGGAGAAAACGTGCTAAGAAGAAGAATCCCTGATTGGAGGACATTTTCAAAAGTAGCTGTCGTGTTTGCTTTGTCAATTTTGTTACAGAGACAGCAATAAATGGTAGTGTCATCTACATAAATACAATGTCGGAAACTGATGACATCGGGGTGATCAATGATGAAGATAAGAAACAGCGTAGAAACCCAGGAAAAATCCGTGGGATGCCCTGGAAGCATGGCCGTTCAAAACGACTTTCATTTTTCACGATTTGATAGGAACGATTGGATTAAGCCTAATGTTCGTCCTGTCACACCTATTGCGTAGAAAGCCAGCATGCCAAAACCTTCAACATCTTCAATATATCTAAAGGCACAATCTGACTTTCGCCGTTCTTATATAGAGCTTGATATACAAATTCAGTGATAGCCGTTAGCACATTAGAAGTAAACTTTGCAAAACGGAAGCCATATTTTTTGTCCGAAAGGAGGTCGTGAGAAGTAAAATGCTTAACCACTTTAGTCAGTTAGTCAGTAAACTGCAATACTTCATACACGCTTTTGGCGATCATGTCTTGAAAGAGACATGACTGAGTGTGCAGAAGATTATCACACAGTAGGTTGCCATTGCTTTCTGTGTTAGACTGGTTGCCGACCAACAAGAGCCAGCTCAGGAGTACATTTCTTTAGGATGTCAACAGTGATCCCGTCACATTCACTTGCCTTGGATAACCTTCTGACCCCTAAAATTACCGCTCTAGCAGTTTCTTCTTTTCAGCAAAGTACTGGAGGAAAAGTATTTCTTATTAGTATAAACGTTATTTTTAGTGGGTATACGTGTTGGAGTTAATGCGTCTATTGTTATTCTCTTAAACAAATAAACAGAGACATTACGTTGTCTTTTTGGTCTTTGTCGCCAAACTGGTAGCGGCATTCTTTGGAAGGAAAAAATAAATAAAGGTTCGATTCTTGTCGGAGCTAAAAATTTGATTTCTTAATCTAAAACGCGTTTGGTATGGCATTTCAAAAGTTAAACAGAGTATTGAGAAGCAGGAAAATTTTTTGGAGACAAAACAAGATTACTGGACTGTTGTGGGATATCTGTCTTTCTATATGGCAGCAAATGCTGGACAATTTCTTCAGAGATGAAGAAAAGACTCGAAGCAACAGAAGTGGGGTTCTACAGAAGGATGTTGGGGATGCCATGCACCGAATATATGAGCAACGACGAGATTTTGGAGAGATGCAAACGAAAAAGGAAACTTATACTTAGCATGAGAAAGAGAGAGCTGAGGTTTCAGGGATATGTAATGAGGAAGAAGGGATTGGAGAACCTAATACTCACAGGACGAATAGAGGGAAAATAGACTGAGAAAAGCAGCGTGAGACTTACGTGATTTGGGCTTGAGAAAGCGGTTGGCGGAGTTTGGGAGAGGTACCAAATGGTGACAAGGGATAGGGGATAAGTGAAAATCTATGATCACCTACGTCCTGAAAGGACACAGTACATAAAGAAGAAAATGAAAACAAGAACAATATCTTAAACATGTATACTCAATAAAAATAACATATAATGAATTGACAGTATTATGTAATAACACCGCAAGTATTCTTTTTTAAAATTTAATTGATTATAATGTTAATTTATAACATGCTCTAATATTACTTAAAATTTATTAATTAAAACTGATGACCCACATAATGCTTATTTGGTTTCCAAAACTATAATATACCTTAGTATACCATAATTACTTAATTCTAATTTTATCCTAAACAATCCAGCCCCTTTAACTAATGAAGTAGTATAAAATTAAATTTTAAAAAATCTAAGATCCAACCTGCAGTTAAAAATTATTGTTTACTCATTATAATAGTGTATGTTTCTAGTATGTATTTTGCCCAAACAAAATAAAAGTGTCATGTTTTGACATTAAGCAAATTTGATCTCCACACGACCCAAATATTCAACTCCACAGTTCAACCTAATTCTCACTTTTGATCAAGTAATACTGACACACCCACAATCATATTGTTTAACTTCCTCCAACCACCTCTCCTCAATTTTTTTGAATAAGCATGAATTCATCTTATATTTTCTAAAATAAATCATTTCAACATGTATTTTTAAAATATAATCTGAAGAACAATATTGTTCTGAAACATGGAAACTTTTGTGTAACGATATGATGCTTTTATAAACCATTGTAATAATATATATATATATATATATATATATATATATATATATATATATATATATATATATATACGAGGTCTGATCCAAAAGTATTAGAATTGTTGCTATGATAATGGAACTAAAGTAACCAGAATGAAACCGCTTACCTTTGAAATCTGTCGTCCATACACACTAAGCGATAACGTTCTTGCATATTTCTGTTTACAGTAATACTTGGAAAGAAAGTGTGTAGAGTGTGGTAGTCACGCCACACCACAAAGTTTCTATTAATGACCATGGCTTGTGCAGCAGTTTTGGGTCAAAGTACTCATTCTTCAAGTCCGAGACGTACCATATTCCCTAGATTTCACTCCTAGAGACATTTTCCTCTTCAAAAATCTAATCCCACTTGAAAGGAACAAGATTTTCAAGCATCGAGGGAATCCAAGAGAATACGACATCACCTCTGCTTACTATCCCCCAAAAGAATTTCCGGGAATGCTTCTATGAAAGGGCAAAGACACTGGACAAAATGTGTGGTCTCAGAAGGGGACTAGTTTGAAGAAGATTAAATGCCGAATTGATATATTCTGTAGTTTTCTTTTTATAACATTCGCCACCGATATTTTTGATCAGAGATCTTATATATATGAACGTGTCTGCAGTTAAATCGACACTGTCGGGATAATACGTGCGTGATGCGGACGTTTGCGTTAGTTTTCTCTGTTAATATAAACACGTAGTTCTTCCGGTTGTCAGAAAATTTATTAGAGGAAATGATGTATTTTATAGAAATCACCATCCATATAAACTCGTAGGATTTCTTCTGAGACAGAACTCACCTTGTAAAACTAATCAAATGCAACCAACAATGATGTGCCCAGTGCGACCGCGTTCATAAACGCTGCATTGTTTAACAGATTAAAAATGAAAACACACTCTCCCTGACACTTAGCTCCCTCAAAAGACATTCCAGACGTAACTAGAATAGGTAGGTCCAAGCAGAAAAAAATATTGAAAAGAAATAATCAGACGATAAAATTTATTCATTTTTAAAAACTGCGTGCGTATCAAAATTTATGTTTCCATTAATCCCGTTATCTTTAAGAACTTTCAGTTAAAACACACACACACACACACACACACACACACACAAACACACGCACACACACAAACGCACGCACACACACACACACACACACACACACACACACACATGATCCCGACTGTGTCGATTTAACTGCAGACACGCACATAGATATAAGTTCTCTGATCAAAAATATCGGGACGAGTGTTAGAAAAAGAAAACTACAAAACATATCAATTCGGCATTTAATCTCCTTCAGACTAGTCCCCTTCTGAGTCAGCACACACACAGACACACACACACACACAGATATATATGCATATATTCACGAAAACCGTTTAAAATTTATAAGATATTACAGATAATGGAAAACTACAAAGTTTTTTGTCACTAATCAAAAATAACCCCATCAAATCTAAGCTAGCGAAGTCCAATATAGTGTATCAATTTCATAGCCAGCCCAGTACAAGACTGGCTTTCTTGTAACAAATCAATTACCTATATCGGATATACTACAACTTTCTTGAGTAGACATCTTACATGTCACTTATCAAATCAAAGTGCAATAGAAAACAAAACATCTACTCACAATTTACAAGAACCCTTAAAAATATTCTGGTCAAAAACACTAAAATTCTACAAAAATTGTAGAGTTAGAAAAATAAAAAGTTCACTATTTTATAAACCATTCTGGTTTGTCATAAAGGGATGGTCAATTGTGTCAAACCTGAGAAGTAATCAAAAATCAAGAAACAATTTTGGAATTAATTGCTTCGTCTCGGAAAAGCCTAAAAAAACAGCAGACAGAAACGACCAGGTAAAGGAACTGGAACTAATTTCGGCCTAAATTTTCTGACACCTAAAAACTACACACTAATTCGGTCGGGTTTCAATCCTGAGTTAAAAGCAATCGGATGTCTAACCGTACTGATGAGCTGTGATACAGATCTGTCTGCGGATATATATATGTATATATATACATAAACACAAACTTATCGCTATACTCGTTTCGAAAAACCCTCCGCATATATACGTGGAAGGAAAAAATGGTTGTTAAAAAATGAAAGAGCTAAGCACATGAACATCAGCCAAAGAGATTTGGACCTAGCCAGCACGTAGCCCAAAGAAAAAAACCGAGACGAGTAATCAATAACAAAAAAGCGCTCAATACTTAAGCAGAGCAGAATAAGTAAATTACACCTAGAGAGCCAACAAACCTACCAAGGTTTCACCTAAATGGATCTTCAGGGAACGTTGGCTTACTTATATATTATAAGCTAAAGTACTTTGGACGTTCAACATGAGAACTTCCTGATATGAACTTATGAACTCATTAATTATTGCGCATTTTATTTTAAGAGACATCAAATTTTATCAGTACATGTAAAATATATATTTTCATTAGTTATATTTGCATGCATTTTTAAAGACCAAATATTGGTATATATTGCGTTGGATTAAGGACGTTATCCGAAGATAACCACTTGTAATCCCATAACCCTATAAAATCATATTATGAAAAACATCTCACTATTATAGATGCCCTATATATTAAACATCTCTATTACTATCAACCTAAACTTATTTAACAGTGGGAATGTATTAAAAAAAATTTTAATAAAAAGACGCGTACGGTACTTCCATCAAACGATCTGAAAAACAAACGTCCCTATTCAATACAACAGTAAAATAAAATACTATTTAAACGGTCAAAACATGGAAAAAAACTAAGAATAACAAAAAAATTCTTCTTGAAAATAGCTAAAGAAGTGGCTGAAAGCTTTTGGGACAATGAAACTTATGACAAATATTTGTAAACGGATAAGAGTAAGGACGCTGAAAAAACTACATAGAAATTAATTAAATCTTCCTTAACGAAATATGTTTAAAGGAATGATTGCTGCATATATATATATATATATATATATATATATATATATATATATACATATATATAATCATATAATTATGAATTAAAAGTACATTGCGACACGATAATTATTTAATTCATAATTATATGATTTTATAATGCTCTACAATATTTATTGCATTAAGCATTTTTTATAAAAAAAATTAATGCCAGGGAACTCAAAATCGTAAAACCTTGTGTCCTCTTTACCTGGATTTATATATATATATATATATATATATATATATATGTGTGTGTGTGTGTGTGTGTGTGTGTGTGTGTGTGTGTGTGTGTGTGTTAATTATATTGATGCATAGTGCCAAATTTCTCAATTTTTTCTATCTTTCGGTTTTGAATGATGTTTTGTGATTTAACATCGCAACACTATCAAAATACATCTGAGGCCAAAATGACAAAAACAATACCTCCAAAATTAAACGGGAAACCATAAAAAGAGCATTCCAACACGGCAGCATTAGCCGAAACAGCAAACTATGTTTGGGGTAAAAAATAGCAATAGTTGCCTTTAAAACCAAAGTAAACAATTAAACAAAAAGCCGAACATATCAGGAAATGTAGGCATTTGAATAAATATTTGCTTTGCTACCTAAAAACCAACAAAAACGAATAAACTGAGCACAAAACGCAGCCACTAAACTACCGCATAGAACTATACTATGTTATATTAGTCGATTTTCTAAGCGCCGCTCAAATGTGGCGCAAGTTTGATAATATGAGGATCGAACTCACTACTCAATTATAACAGGTTCTAGCGATACAAGCTGGCTAACCATTGCACCACGTCGAGGTGCGCTACTAGGTATATTAGACAAGTTATTATGGTTAACAATTTTATTTAGTTTTTCATGTGATCTTTTTTTTTAGTTTAGAACATAAATTATATAAAAGTTGTCCAAATGCTTTTTTTCTGAGCGCTTTCAGCTATACTTTTAGTCATTATCGAGGATGAATTTTTTTCTGTGGATTTGTGTAATGTTTATGTATGTGTCTGGAGTCATGTGTGTGTATTATATTCCGAATACGGTAAGCATGTTGTTGCCGCGTTCATAGTTGATATTAAGAGTCGGATTTTACTTTTTTTTAAATAATGCTTTCATTATTTTAGCCATTTTTGCATGTGGATGATGCTGTTACATTTGTAGCATCAATTCGACCTCATTTAAACACACACGGAGACCTACCAAACTCTATCTGTAACAAACTTGTTGATAATGCAAATATAATTGCATGCACATACAATATATATATTTTATGTCAACACAAAATAAAATCGTCGGTGATGGTGGATCTTATAATATTTCAGTTTAAACTACCTCTCTGAAGATGGCTCATGTGAGCCGAAAGCTTAGAAGAAAACCAATAAATGATTATCCAAATGTTGGAGAATTTTTGTCTTTATTTTCAACTGAAATTAAAGCAAAAATACGACGTTTAGAACGGCTCATGATTAAACATAAGACATTCATTGTCTCTTATATTTAATAGAATATGTTTAGAAAATTACTTGCTGCCCCGATATACTAAATTTAAGTTACATGATGCCGCAGCATTAAATGATCCCACCGCTAAGAAATTGCAATGGAACCTTATAAAACGTCAAATGCACACAGCCAAACAGGAATTACTCATACACACAGTAAGAGGAACCTGCAGATATTGGAGGCCATGTACATCAAATCAAGACAACCAACACTCAATAAAATCAACTTTAAAATAGGAAATAACATATTACATTGCATTTGACTACATGGTTTTGTTGTCATTTCGCGCTATCCCGCGGTGTGACGTCATAAAACCGCATCGCAAACTTAAGAACTGCGTTTATTATTTTTGGTAACTATTGCCGTTGCCAAGCGGAGTTTTATGTCAACACAAAATAAAATCGTCGGTGATGGTGGATCTTATAATATTTCAGTTTAAACTACCTCTCTGAAGATGGCTCATGTGAGCCGAAAGCTTAGAAGAAAACCAATAAATAATTATCCAAATGTTGGAGAATTTTTGTCTTTATTTTCAACTGAAATTAAAGCAAAAATACGACGTTTAGAACGGCTCATGATTAAACATAATAGACATTCATTGTCTCTTATATTTAATAGAATATGTTTAGAATATATATATATATATATATATATATATATATATATATATATATATATATAGTAAAACTTATGTAATTGTAGAAATCCTACTTAATTTCCCTTATCTAATAAGTGTTTAACTAAATCCATTGTTTACATGTGCTCTATTTCATCAGTAGAAAATCCTAGGATTACTAAAATTTATCTTGGTAATGCAATGAACTTTTTTAAAAAACGTTTTTACAATCATCTCTCATCTTTTACTAATAGGGATAAACAAAATATGATACCACTTTCTAAATATTTTTGAAAGTTAAAAGAAGAAAATAAAATACCTAAAGTTAAATGGAAAATTCTCAAACAAGCTAGAATATCTCGATCGGTGAATGAACCATTTGTCTGCAAGAAAAAAAAATGGAAATTATTAAGTACATGAAAAGTGATATATTACTAAATCAAAGGCACCAAACTACAGTAAATTGTAAATATATTAATGAATTAACCTTACAATCCTGCTAGAATTATAAAATCTAAGGTATGAAACTTTAGCAATTATAAACTATTTTCCGTGTTAATTTTTCTATCTTGATAATTTATTTAACTATATGATCTCTCTTCTTATGTTCTTTTATCTTTATTTTCTATTACAAATTCTGATCTTTTTACTGCCTTAAATTTAAATTCTAATTTTAATATTAATTTTAATTTAATTTCTTTTAAGTTTTATTTTAATTTTTATTTTAAATTTAATTTTAAATTTAAATTTAAATTTTTTTTGTTTTATTTCTCTAATTTATTATATATAAGCTCTAATGAATTTATATCTTTGTGTTAGGTTTTTAAATATCCTGTAATTTATTTTTTATGAATAATTTCGTCGTTTGCGTATGTGATTTCATCATTTTGTTTTAAATGCCAAAGGATTTAGTTTGAAACACTGTAACCGATGTCTGAATCTCTCTGCAATTCACTTCCGGTCAAAGTTTGAAAT
>JBBBDQ010001412.1:6857500-6860000 GCA_037127315.1 Ascarosepion bandense | reverse complement strand
CAGATCAGCCGCTCTTGACGCTACGCAAGAGTTAGGGCTCCCAATTACCAGTCGGAATCAGCAACCAGGAAACTGCCAACCTGGTACTCTCACAATGATGAGAGGTTGCCACCAGCCAAGCGAATCGCAAGAAAATCACGGAAGCACCAATACTGAAGTCTGAGGAGAGAAAAGAGAAAGCCGGAAACCACATCCTATCAGCCTTCTACCAATTTTCGGGAAGGTGTTCGAGGCCATTATTAATGCTGAAATAGTTCAGCATCTTACTGCCCATAAACTCTTCTCCGACAGACAGTATGGATTCCGCTTTGCCAGGTCCACGGCCGGCATGCTAACGATCATTACGGAGTACATTTTCCAGACCCTCGAGGTGTCCGGCGAGGCTCGTGCTGTTGCTCTGAACATCTTCAAGGCTTTTGACAGGGTTTGACACGCTGGCCTTCTATGCAGCTACGAGGTTATATATATATATATATATATATATATAACGTTGTGTTGTTTTTGTTTTGTATTTTTCTCTGTTGAATGATGATTTGTGATTATTGAGTCTTTTCTTTAACAATGGTTCTGTTACTCTTTGTTATCTTGTGTAAATCTTTTAGTCTGTATTGGTATTCTTTGTTACAGTTGTTTTGTATATTATGTTGTTCGTAAAGTATTTATTATTAAGTGGACAGGGGTCCTTCTTTCGGTAGTTAGATTTGTTCATATTGTTTTGTTGGTTTGTGTTGTTGTTATTAATTCCATTAAGTATTTTCTTGTTGTTTGATTATTATCTTTCCCATATTTTCCATGCAGCTGTATCTAATTTTGACTGTGTATTTATTAATATTTTCTATAGTTTATAGTGTGTGGGGAAGTGTTTTTCTATTATGTTGAAATATATTTTTCCTATTTTTCCTTTTACATTATTGTTTCAGGGTGGATTAAACCAGATTATGTTTTTTTTTTTTCTATTCTTTTTGTTCTGTTTCTCTTTGTTTGTAGAACGCAGTTTTTTTAGTGCTGAATCATATGTTTCTTTGTTTTTTATTGACTATTTTTATGTTACATGAGTTCGTAGATATTCTTTTGTTTATATATATAGGCATGTCTGAATGTATCTGGAGGGTGACTGAAATTTTTCTGGATATATATATATGTTGTTTAGTTGCTTAGTTTGAGTGTTACGCCTAGGCAACTTACTATAGCTAGATTTGTTTTTATGTCTATTGTGAATCCTAGAGTGTTGAAATTTTTTATAATTTTTTTAAATTTTTTTTTTATAAGCGTTTCACCCCGAGCAAGGCATGTCACTGCCACTACTGCGCAGGGGGCTACATAGAGTGGAGAAAGGATGATTAAATATAGGAAATGTCAGAGGGTGGGTGATAGGCGGGTAAGGATACCGAGAATGAGGGTTGGGTAGATGAGAGTGTTCTGAGAATAATTGGGAGTTAGTGTGATAGGAGGTGTCTATTGAACCTACATTTAAACACCTGGAGATTGTAGCTGTCGGGAAAGCAGACTTGTGGAAGGGAGTTCCACAGGCGGGAAGCGTGAGAAAAGAAGCTGTTGGAGTAGAATTTACGGTTACATCTTATTTGTTTAACTGTAAAAGGGTGGGACCTAGTTGCTAATCTAGTATCTCGTGTGAATTCGTGCTTAGGCGGCACCAGTGATCTAAGCTCATCGGAGCAGTAGCCATGAAAGTACTTGTAGAAGAGGCACAGGGAAGCCACATCACGCCGGTGAGAGAGTGATTGCAGCCGGTCTGCCAAGTCAGTATCAACCACGTTACAGATCCTCCTTTGTATTTTGTCAAGAAGCCCAAGGAGAGCAGCAGGGGCACCCGACCAGATATGGCAGCAATATTCAATACACGGGCGGATGGTAGATTTGTATATGTGCAGAATAGATTCAGGTGGGAAAAACTTCCGGGCCCTGCACAGAGAGCCGACTTTCATAGCAGCAGATTTGGCAATGGATTCGATATAGTCATTCCATTTGAGGTCCGCCGAAAGTGTAATTTCCGTAGTTTTACCGTTACAGCTTCTTAGAATCATGAGTCCTTCATCTCTGTATAAACCCATATCTTTTTTTTTTATTGATCTTTTGCAACTTCCTAGGTGATGTAAATCCCTATAATTATGGCCTTTTACATCATTGTTTACATACACTGTGGTTTGGAAAATCATAATTTATGACTTCCCAAACCACATTGTATAATAACAAAGAAAATATATCAAAACCTCAATACACATCAAACAGAATATGGTACTTTCACAAAAGACCCTATATATATTAAACTTATATATTACAATCAGATGCACGATAACTACAAAGAGGATGAAAAAATAATTTTAAAAAACTCATTCGTACTAATATATCTATCATGTATCCTAATATAAAATTAAAAATATATTATAAAAAAATGCAATATTACTAATTTAATTATCCCTAATAACTCTTCTCTAATAATTGATGTATTATGTAAATCCATAATTATATATTAATTCAA